>LKNJ01007132.1:0-32727 GCA_002120245.1 Maccullochella peelii
TCTACACTTTAGTAGGCTACATCAAACGTCACAATACCTATTATGTAGGCCACTTTTTCATGAACAAACTTTAGTTGAGGAGCCCAGAGGTATGATTCAATAAAGGAACTACTGGTACTTAAATTGAATCCTATTTGGCATTTTAAAGTTACATGTTTTTGGTTAGAAATGCAAGTATGTTGGATTTTTATGACTTTTAAGTAGACCTATGCACATTTCACTGTACATAGTTTGTCAGAAATTAGCTTTAGAAATTACATTTTGACAAGGGAATGAGATTCACCCAACATTTCTGGAACAGTGCCTGTCCAGACAGTTTCACTTCTGCTTTGTTCGATCACAGTGTGAAGAGGCTGAGAAAAATCTGAGTAAGTGGATAATTCAAGGTTAAGTTCAAGGCTGAACCAATTGTTCAGTAACTAGCTGACCTACCAACAAAGTCCAGAAATTGCACCTTTTCATAGTCTGAACACATCACAGGATAGGACTAGCCTACCACAATGGATGGGCCCAAAATCACATAAAGACTTTTATTCATTAAAAAGTCCTATCCAAAATAAGCAATATAGAAATTGTACCGATGACACACTGTTGTTAAAAATGTTCTCCAACTGTATGCATTTTCGGGTTTGCTGTTGTTATGTACATATACTGAATATAAAAAAGCTGATCATCATTTTTTTAAAAATAGTTTATTTGTTCTTAAGTGTTCTGCTTACATTTCACATGGATTTCCCTATCACACCACTAGTAGTGTCTGACACCCACAGACTAAGCATCTATGGTCAAAACTGTACAGCCACAATCATTTTAAATTCAAATTGAATCTTCAAGTGAAATGGTTTAAGGGGTAAATTACGAGTGCTTTTAGCAGTGCGTGCTGGGAGGGGCTCCACTCACACTGACAAACAGTGACAGTGAATAAAATAAATATTTACTGTAATAGCCAATTTGAGCTATAAATAACACCCTTATTGAGCCTTATTTTAAGAGTTTCCATCCAACAGGAAGTAACCCTTTTCTGTGAATAAGTCAAATACTGTAGAATTAGGTCAAGACTGAATGTAAGGGTGGTAGACACTGATTGTGACTAAATAAATTATATTTTCAGCTGATCGACAGCTCAAATTTGGATTTTGTTCCAGTTATTCCTTTGAGATTTCTGCAATTTGACTACAAATGGAAGCAATTATATTTTCTATTATTTTTCTTGTTGCCCTGCCAGCAGTGGAGCCGTCTTTCTGTCCATATGGTCCACAGAAAAATACCACTGAGTCACTGGCATGATTTTTTCATGAGGATGATATTTGCTGTGGATCATAGACGATTCCTACAATTTTGGTGCCCCTCCTGATCTTTACTCTAGTGCCACCATCCGAGTAAATGATTCCCTCTGACAAGCACTTTGGTCCACAACAAGAGTGAGAACAGTCTCAATGCACAGTATACTCCAACCATGAATGACAAAGAAATGAATCAAGGAAAGTATCACTGTGGAGGGATGTGCTGCCTCCTTATCGTCAAAGTAAATATTTAACCCTCATGCATCATTATGGACATTTTTGTCCATTTGAGCAAATTTTTCCTCTTGATCTGGCCATCATTTTGGCTGTGTTAGTGCATATGGCACAATTTTTTGTAAGAAAGTCTCTCTCTTGACAAATTTTGGAATTCAAATTTTAATTTTTCTAATAGATCAATAGAACACTATGAAAAAAATTTACTACCCTCTTAAGTCATTAAGGACAAAAATGTCCACTTCTGAAAAACTGCTATAAAAACTTTACAGATTAATATTTTTTTCTGCTTTTTTCTGCATACATCTCTTAAACAACTTCAGCTCTGCTCAAAACTACCAAACATTTAATCATTTTGAGGATTTTAACCCTTTAAATGCCAGTTTGATTACTTGATGTCACTGTTGTTATTTATGAAANTTTCCTCTTGATCTGGCCATCATTTTGGCTGTGTTAGTGCATATGGCACAATTTTTTGTAAGAAAGTCTCTCTCTTGACAAATTTTGGAATTCAAATTTTAATTTTTCTAATAGATCAATAGAACACTATGAAAAAAATTTACTACCCTCTTAAGTCATTAAGGACAAAAATGTCCACTTCCAAAAACTGCTCTAAAAATAGTACAGATAATATTTTTTCTACTTTTTTGGGATGTGATGAGCATTTTATGCATAGGCCTATAATGGGGAAATGGCTGATTTTAGTGGTGAACAGTAAAAATGACAAATTTAACAATTTTTCTCAAAAATGAAACCCTAACATTACAGAATGCATAATTATATTTTGTAATGGCTATGAGATTAAAAAATGTGGTTTTAATGGGACATTTTTGTCCTCAAGTGACTCAAGAGGGTAGTAAATTTGACATCTGATGCTACAGATCATCATGTAATCAAACTGGCATTTAAAGGGTTAAAATCCTGATAATTATTCAATATTTGATGGTTTTGATCAGGACTGAAGTTGATCAAAAGACTTAACCCAAAAAAGCAGAAAAAATATTATCTGTACTATTTTTAGAGCAGTTTTTGGAAGTGGACATTTTTGTCCTTAATGACTGATGCTACACAAAAACTAATAATGTATCAAAGTCAGTATTTTGGCTAATCTTTGACATATCCAAGACTGATTTAAAAAACAATCCCCCAGCCACCCAACATTTGTTACCTGGAAAATAACTCATTTTTGTGTTTTTTTCCATAAATAACAACAGTGACATCAAGTAATCAAACTGGCATTTAAAGGGTTAAAATCCTCAAAATGATTAAATGTTTGGTAGTTTTGAGCAGAGCTGAAGTTGTTTAAGAGATGTATGCAGAAAAAAGCAGAAAAAAAATATTAATCTGTAAAGTTTTTACAGCAGTTTTTGGGAAGTGGACATTTTTGTCCTTAATGACTTAAGAGGATAGTAAATTAAAGTGACGCCTGAGGGTTAAATCAATCAAAACTGAAACTGACACTAAAATCAAGATAGCTTCTAAGCCTAAATAAGTGAAATTCTTCAGGTGAAGAATACTCTGTAAAATCCATCCCCATTGACACTGTAAGGTAAAACCTTGCGACCTGGTTCCAAAACATGGTTGGGGAAAGGAGCGATATAGCCTACTGACCAGCTGCATGTCAATGCAGGTTTTAGAGTAACCAGATAACTGCAGTGCATGTTAAGGTGTTCTCTGATTTCTCCTAGTAGCCTGGTTTCTTGTGTGCATGTGCCAGCAGTGGTGGAAAGGCTATTTACATTATCTCAATAGGCTATAGTATTTAAATACTTTTATCCACTTTATACTTCTACTCCACCACATTTCATAACGTTTTACTCCAGCACATTTATTTCAGATTTGATGTACAAAATACATTTATAAAATGCGCTGCAAGGTCAAAAGTAGTTCCATGTCGACCAGCTAGAATAGTAAAATGCTTATTACACATTAATGCATCAACAATAATCCAAATATTTTGGAAATATTTTACTTGTGGTACTTTACGTGAATTTCAGTGTTAAGAGGAGAGGGTGCACATGCACCTATAGGGCCTAGGACATTCCCTGGTACTTTCTTATCAGTATTGCTACGCCACACGTCCTGACTTTGAGTCTGTCCCCAGTGATGATTCTGAAGAAGACGAACCCGATGGTCAACCTTGTTTAGACGGGTAATAACAGACTTTCACACAAGACCTAATATAAAGGCTGTAACTTTAGAGCCCGACTTTCTTTCTCGTTGTTCTTCGACATTAGCTTACTAACAAAAAACTTTATCCTGCTGAAGTTAGACTACCTACTTTCCTAGTTACGTTACAGTAGCAAAGGCACATTTAGCAAACGCCACTAGCTAGATGATTTACTGATTTACATTGTGACCTTATTAGAAATTTTAGCTTAGGCAACTTTATGAGTTTAGACCACATGTGTAATATCGATCGCTAGCTTAACACTAGCTGTTACAAAAAATGCTTAAGGCTAACTGTTTTATAGTAGCTGCCAGATAGCTAGCTAACATGATAATGTTAGGCTCACGCTAGGAGCGGTTAGATCCCATTGTATTTAGTTCGATAGGGGTCACAATATTTTAAAGCAGTTAGCAGAAGCCGGTGCCAGTAGTGTAGCTGTCAGTTAGCCTATAGGTCTGACTGTACCTATGAATATTTTGTCAAGCCATCAGTCTTCATGCCATTGTTTAGGCTACTCGGTATCAGAGAATCTGATGGATCACAGGTATCAGTGTAACACCACTTAATTCACTGTGGTGTAAAACTGATCACAAACCTTTTCAAAAATTACGATTTGACGATTTTAGTTTTTCTTTTCAAATTAAAAAGATGTACTGACCGTCAAATCGTGTCAAGCCTCCTGAGTCCTGCCACAGCAGATCTAATCCTGCTGCCACAGATTTGTTTGATAAAATACTGTATTCATGATACTACATAAAATGTAATAGGAAACCACCAAAAGAAAACCTCTGATGCAGGTAAGATTTTCTTAAGGCAGAGCTTTTCTGCTATTCTACAATTACTAGTTTTAACTTCAGTTTACAATAATAAAATAATAATAATAATAATAATAATGTCTTAGAGGGGAGATCATAGACTGTATATAAAGATGGGGGAGATATGTTCATTCCGGGTGAAGGACTACAAACCACCATGGCATCTGTTAAAAGACTACAAAACCCACAGTCAGTGGGGCAGCCAGGACAATGATTGCTGCCCAGCTGAACAAGCTAATAGAATAAGCTGATTTCCCTGGTGAGGGAGCAGAGAGTGAAGTGAAACAGTGTTTTTTGTGAAGAGAAGACAATGACTGAGGTGTACAGAGAGGAACAGGGCTCTAGTTATGTCATCAATAAGGCAGCGGACTAGACTTTGGATTTAATACCTGTTTTTGTTTTGTTTACCTTCTGTCTGCAAGAATTAAGTTGACCTGTTATGAGAAGACTGAATACACTGAATTTAAGTTGGAAAACAATGCTTTACTGTCTTCATTTCCTGCACCCAAGCCTCAAAAGCTCCAAGAGAAAAGATCCCAGCCTCTCAAGACATCACACTACCTTATGTTTGTACTGTGCGGCATTATTATGAGGGGGAAAATAAGCTAAAATCTAAAAAAAATAAAAAGATACTGTACCATACTTACTTACTGTACCATAACCTTACTCAACTCAGATACTCCATATGAAAGGACTCAGATCGGGATCACTAGGAAAAGCTTGATGGGGACATCAAACTCTGGCTTAGGGGCCCCTGGGCCTGTGCTTGGTAGGACTGTTTTGTAATCCAGCTTTGGGAACACAAATCCCACTATGTCTAAGTGTATTGTCATATTTTTGTTCTATCAAAATAGCAATTTTGGAGGATTTTGCAACCTTGGCAGAGGTATGTGCTGTTTTTTAAAATTTATTTAGTCGTTTTATTTTGTAAGACATAGATTAAAGATTAAACCAGTCTCTTATGTGGTTAGGACATCAAAAGCAATATTCAGGAGTAGAGCTGAAACGATGAGTCAATCAATGGATCATTTGATCAACAAAATATTTAACAGCAACTGTGTTGATAATCGATTAATCAAAGTTATGTTAAGTAATTTAAAGTAATATTTCAAGCACACTTTCTGTATGACAGCATAGACCATTCATATGAGAACTAACAAGAAAGGTGGGTTCTTTTCAGTGTAAAGAAGTGTAGATTATTGTGTAGTGTCTTCTTCCTTCTATTATAATGGTATTACTTACTGTTATATTCCGCTTTTGTCCTCAGAATAAAGGAAAACCTTTTATCAAAGTCAGTGACACACAATTAAACATGGCATTTATTAATATTACCCTGTAGAATGTAACATGTACATGCTTCAAGTATGTATTTGTTTTTCTTGTCCTTGTCCCACACAAGAGGCTGGAAGTAGTTTCTTCCCAGAAGATGATGGTGTGTTCGGTATTCAGTATATGTACATAACAGCAAACCCGAAAATGCATACAGTTGGAGAACATTTTTAACAACTGTGTGTCACCGGTACAATTTCTATATTGCTTATTTTGTATAGGACTTTTTAATAAAATGAATGAATAAAAGTCTTTATGTGATTTTGGGCCCATCCATTGTGGTAGGCTAGTTCTATCCTGTGATGTGTTGAGAATTTGAAAAGGGCAGGGCAATGCATCTCTGAGGTGCAATTTCTGGACTTTGTTGGTAGGTCAGCTAGTTACTGAACAATTGGTTCAGCCTTGAACTTAACCTTGAATTATCCACTTACTCAGATTTTTCTCAGCCTCTTCACACTGTGATCGAACAAAGCAGAAGTGAAACTGTCTGGACAGGCACTGTTCCAGAAATGTTGGGTGAATCTCATTCCCTTGTCAAAATGTAATTTCTAAAGCTAATTTCTGACAAACTATGTACAGTGAAATGTGCATAGGTCTACTTAAAAGTCATAAAAATCCAACATACTTGCATTTCTAACCAAAAACATGTAACTTTAAAATGCCAAATAGGATTCAATTTAAGTACCAGTAGTTCCTTTATTGAATCATACCTCTGGGCTCCTCAACTAAAGTTTGTTCATGAAAAAGTGGCCTACATAATAGGTATTGTGACGTTTGATGTAGCCTACTAAAGTGTAGAGTCAAACAGCTGCAACTTAACATGACAAAAGAGCAATAGAATACAGTAGAAAAACTGTTTGGTTGAAATATCACGAAGCTACTGTATGACAATGTTAAACTACTGATCTAGCCCACTCCTAATAGGCTGTAGTCTCTTCTGCTGTAGTAGGATACAACCTCGTGTCGTGTGTCTGTGTGGTGGCGAGATTAGGCGTCCTCTCTCTGGCCATGCCCCGTTACTGCTGTCGCCNAGGAAACGGGGCGTGGATAAAATGTGCATATGTGTCTACTGAAAGTCATAAAAATCCAACATACTTGCATTTCTAACCAAAAATATGTAACTTTAAAATGCCAAATAGGATTCAATTTAAGTACCAGAACCTCGGCAGCACTGTGAAGAAGAACAAGTACATGCAGCCAAGCCATCCACATTACTCCAGAGAGGCTTTGGAACACATTCGCACAAATCAACCAGGAAGTAATGAAGACCCAAACGGGTGTACAGTGACCTACAAAGGAACCGTTTTATCTGTGACCAGTGTCCACAGGAAAAAGTGCTTTGGCCAAACTTTGCTGCACAAGGTTGCCAAAGAGGGAAACACCCAAATTGGCAGCAGCACACAATTAAGCAGTATATTCATTAGTTAACAAGCTACATAGAGTATATATATTAATTTTCTGTGGTGAATTTAAAACGTTTTGTTTATCCAGATTGCTCAAGCACTCTTCAAGCATGGTGCAAACCCAAAGACAAGCGATGAGGGAAGACAGATCGCCTCGAGAATTTCTGCACAACCCTGTATGTAAAACAGGTCTAATTTCTTAGCTCAAACTGCATTCAGAACCAACCGAGTATTTGGAGTGTGAAGGCGTGGTGAATGGCAACATTCACAAGCTTCTACTGACTTTTAATTTTTTTACAGAAATATCACTGGGATTTGATGAAATTACAGGCTCTTGCAAATAATGTTTGGTTGAATTTGCCTTATTATTTGATTTCTGGAGTGACTGATGTGTGAAGTTATAATTATTATTATAATTATGAAGTTTATTTAGGTGATATTGCAGTGTTTATATTTGCGCTTCCCAAAGAAGGAAACCACTGAATTTATATTTATTAAGGGACTATATAGTTTTTATTTACTACAAATCACACATTTTAAAGTACTACCCAAAATTTACCAAACTAGACAGGACTAACACTAAGGACTGAATTAGAATAAACGTGGATCTCATCTGTCCCCATTCTCCAGTGAGGGCCAACATTCCACCTCCTCTCCTCCTTCTGCCACCATCACCTCCACAGCCCATCACCTCCAGTGGTATTCCTGCTACAAATGAGCTTACTCCTCTACAAAAATGCCAGGACATCCAGCTGTGTTCAACTCCAGTATATGCCAGCTTGTTTCAGCATTGTCTAGAGGACGACGACTGTGACATTGACCAAACTGTGGATTACCTTGGCAATAGTTCAGATGAGTCAGTGGACTGGGCTGTTAAAGCCACACAGAACTTTAACCTCGCTGCAGGCGGCATGGAGGCACATGTGGAAGATACATATATGCATACATTCTCTAATGAAATGGTTTAAAGTTTGTTTAAAGTTATGATGCATGTGAGCATTGTTTCCACATGAATGTTATATTGTTGTGTTCACAGTTTCAGGAGCCAGTCAGATTTTCAGTAATTATTTCAAGCAAACCCAGGAATGAAAACACTCCGATTGAGCAGAAAATTGATACTGATCCAGGATTGATTTTCAAGAAAATCAAATAGTTATTAATTAATTGATTTTTATTTATGAAATCATTGCAGTATTGAAACGGTCTGAAATGTAATTAAATTACCACATTTTTCTTGGTTGTTTTTTATTTTTGAAAAACTGCTAATATTAAAGTATTTCAGCACTGTACAAGTGGTAAGTGTGGTAATTTAAACACACCCATCCAGGAGCAATCCACATAGGCATTAGATCGAATTCAAAGCTTTAACCTGAAAATCTTTCAGGGATCCTAGTTTTGATACTTTTAGAATTGATATTTGTTTGTAATTCCTGAACTGTATATCATACAACATCTGTCTGTTTTGCAGGTGTGGAGGTGATAGAAGAAGAAGTGCAGTACATCCAGTACATATACATCACGTTCTGTTTTTGACCACCAGGTGGGTCTGACGTTTCAATCATTATCACTGCAGCTGGCACAGAGATAGGTGATAATGCAAATTGCTCAGTTTTTATGTTGTATCAATCTTTTCCTGGTGGTGGTAATTTTAATCAGGATTTAGAGGTCAACTATCTGGTACTATGTGTAGCACTGTATTGCTGATCCTTTCAGTGCATTTCTACTCAAGATATTTCTTGTCATTGAAAGTTGTGAATGATAATACCGTAGGTGTACTGTATCACTATTGAAATGATGGCACATCAGTTGGCATTATCATCCATGAAAAAGCTCCTAATAGAACAAGTTGAGAGAAAGATCCATTTTCCAATAGAGTTCCAAAATGCAGCAGCAGGGGGAGGTCATTGGACTTGAGGCTCTTGCTGCTTATCTTGGCAACATAGTCCAGTCAACATCTGTTTAGTCTCATTTATTTGGCTTTATGAAAATGGAGACATAGAATCACACTTTCTCAAGACCAACACTGACAACACATATGCAGAGTTCTGTTAGGCAAATAATGGAGACAATCAATTTATAAACTGATACTGGAACTCACCAGCAGTGACACATTCCCTCTAGTGGTTGTCCAATAGCTTAACGCTTCAATACATGTGGTTGATGCCATGACATATTTGTTGTGTATAATTTCTGAGTTCAAAACAAACAAGGTGCCTTCTATTGTTAATGTAGAGGAATGCAATCTTTATTTACTTCATCACCAAGATGACATAACAAGATAACTTTTGCTTGAGACAAGAATTAAACAGTAAATTAAACTTGTGACTCTTGTCATATCTCCACACCCTTTGTGCTGGTTTGGAAGGGCAAACTCATTAGAAAACAAAGTACACCAGTTACTCAGAGATTACCAAGGCAGTGAGCAGCTCTGTAAGGCCTGTGCTAACCACACCTAGCCTTAATGAGCTAGGTGTGGCACTACAGAAAGAGACTCAGAGAGCTGCTGACTTAGTGACACATCTCCTAATAAGATAATGGGAAATAAATGTAGGTAAATGTGCTTGATACTAAAACTTTTTATTTTGTTGATGCGTTGCACAAACAAGAGGGAATGTCACTTTACCATCTTTGGATTAAGAAATAGTCACAATTTATTCTGCTGGAAACAGTTAAAAAGAGACTGTCCTCACCAAAGGTAAGTTTTTATTTGTTCTAACACCTAAAGCGATAAAGACCTCTGGTGGCCATGTGAATTGTGACTCTTGTCATAATTCCAGGAGCAAGGGCAGAAGTAGTAGCATGACATTGTTATAGTGCTGCAAAACGTCTTTGGAAAGAGGTCAGGGTTAAAGAATGGGCCAACAAAGTGTGATGTTGACACAGGAAACTGCTGTACATTTCCTACTATCAGTCACCATTTTCATTTAACCATGACCATCATCTTTTACTATCCTTAACCAAGTAGGTTTTGTGCCAGACAAATCATATGAATCCTTTTTGTAATGATCATATGTAACAATTTTGGAAGGCATTGACAAACAATGTCGTCCTGCCAGTAGGGGTGTCAAATCAGACAACAACACTGTGGGTTAATCTGGAAATACCTTAAAGTGTCACTATCTGACTGTCACCTCTGTATGTGTATTTTTCTTCCAGAGACATTCTGGAGATGACTGACAGCTATAATCAGGAGCATGAGAGGAATAGAGATGTATCAACTTCAGATGATGACTCTTTAAGCTTGTTGCGTGATCTTGATACCTGCCAAAGCAGAGGGGCAGCTGAGGAAATGGAGATAAGTGATTTAGATTCACAAGTTGGCAGCAAAGAGCAGAAAAAGAAAATGGAGGTAAATCGACTCAAACCACCTGAGCCAGGGATATCCAGTTATATCCAGTCTGCAGCAGGCCATGCTAATTCTACATCTCAATCAGGTAATCATAAGTTAGAAACTCTTGAAAAATCTGCATTTTGCAGACACTATGACAAAAGTTTGTGCAGTTTTTTGTTATAGCAATAACTATTCTGCTTTTTACAGGGAGCCAATGCAGAGAAGCTAATATGGGGGAAATATGATCTCTAGTTCTTGTCAGTACATGTGCTGCAGCATTCTGGATCAACTGGAGGGTCTCAAGGGACTTATTGCGGCAGCCCGATAATAATAACAATAACAATAATAATAATAATTTTATTTAGAGAGCATTTTTCAAGCACAAAGTGCTTTCCAGGTGAAAGGATTTACAGAACAATAATTAAAAAATCAAATATAAGAGATGATACAGGCAGATACATAACGATCTCATATAAAGTAGAAAGCATGCCAAAAAAGAACAAACTCTTGAATTTAAACAGATAAAAGTGCTAAATATATGCTTCCAAATTGGTGGCATACCATTTCCTTTCAAGTTTTTACAATGTAGGCTTTAATTTGTGGGTTTGGGGGTTATACCATGGAGCTAACCTCCTTTGTTTTATTATCTTCTTTTTTAGAGGGGCAATAGAGTCGAATGTCATTCGCAGTGAGCCTGCAGCGCTATCAACAAGATGATCAATGTGGGAGGGATTTAAAGTTTGCATAGGAGTGATGCCAATGGAATCACTTCCTTAAGTTTAGCTACAGCACTATCAGATAGACATCTAGTGTAGGAATGTTTGCCCCAATGTCTGCCCCAATGTTTGCCCCAAGGTCCAGTGATAGGAATTCAGAAGTTATTAAATAATGGTCTGATAAAAGAGGATTATGTGGAAAGACTATTAGATGTTCAATTTCAATGCCATATGCCAGAACAAAGTCGAGGGTGTGGTTAAAACAGTGAGTGGGTTTATGTACACAGAAGCCAATCCAGTCTAATAATGAGATAAATGTAGTACCGAGGCTATCATTATGAACGTCCACATGAATATTAAAATCACCTACAATAATTACTTTATCTGTTTTAAGGACTAATCCTGACAAAAACTCAGAATACAGACCAGGGGAGTACCCTTTAACAAATAGAATTGGCTGTAGTGTTTTCCAGGTTGGGTGTGAAAGACTAAGAACAAGGCTTTCGAATGAGTTATAATTTAGTTTAGGTTTAGGGTTGATTAATAGGCTTGAGGCAAAATGGGACATTGGGTAACACTTTCGATTACTGCCTGCAACCCATAGTGTAATTATTCCCAATTTACAGTGTTTACTAATGGTGTACCAGTACAGTACGTACTGATACATAGATGTAGATACAAGGGAACACGATGTGAAGTTAGGGAATAAGGTCAACAATCATGGAACTTACAAAGAATTTATACTGTACCTATTCTGTTATTCTTCTTGTTCATCCATCATAATTGATGATGACCATGGCATGTCTCATTATGTTTTGGTGAGTGCACATATGGCTGAACAGACCAATCTGAGGCACACTGGACAGATCAGGGAAGATGTAGAGCTCTGAAGTCCTTTCTTGGCAGATTTGCGCTGCTCCCTCTTCAGCATTGCACAGAAGCTTCTCCTGCTCTCACAGAGGACCGCACCTTCCTGGACTTGTCTTCTCCAGGAAGGTCAGCCCAGATCTAGAGGTTCCCAGCCTTTCTGGTCAAATCCAGAGCTCTCACTATGGAGATGAGCAGTGTGACCCTGAATAGGACTGCTCAGGGTGCTGCCGGACTTCACTGCTCCTTCGGTCCAGTAAGGGAATGACCAATATCCTGAGCCCCCTGCATGCAGGTTTGCGGCTACAGCCTCCAGCATATCCATGCCTGCTGGTTCGTTGCTTGCCCATCACCACAGGACTTCGATAAAAGATGGTAGTAAAGTGCCATGACTTGTGCAGAGAACTTTCAGTGAGGGAGATTTGCACAGCGTCAACTTCACTCTCTTGACTGGCCCCATCTGTACCCTGTGGCAAGACAACTGGAAGTGGTACTGGTTGCAGTGGATGGTCCAGAGACCCTTAGGTGGAATTTCCTCCACCATGGGTTCCACATGCCCCAACTCAGACAGGCTGAGTTTTCTGGGTTAATTAACTGCCGCCCGGGATTTGCCGTTGGCAGCTGCTGACTGTACCGACTCACCAGGAATGTTGAGCCTTGTGTGCGCCTAGCAGCTGGAGGGCCAGCCCAGATGGAACAAGCCAATGGCACAACTAGCTGGTCAGACACAATTCTGTTATTACAGGGTACAGTATGACTATTACTGAGCAACAAAGCTTGGGGGAAGACAGGGTAATTAGTCTTACATAGTATTTATAAATCTGCTATGATTTATTTCAAAATTACTATATACTACTTGCCACCACTGGAAGGGTACAGACAATAACAAAAAGAGGATAAGAAAACTACATAGTTCCTTTTTATTTAGGTTTGGGAGACTTACTAAAAAACTATAGCCAGCATGGTACTGTATATGTTGTAAAGTAGGCCTACAATGTTGTACTTACAGGAAACTTGAGAAGCCTGAGATGTGGGCTTAGGTGGACTGACACTATTGTTACACAGGGTGATGTTATGGAGTACAGTAAGTAGAAAGTTTTTTTATGAAGAGGCTTCTACAGTAAATACAGCTGAACTGAAAACCAGGAGTGTCCATCTAACGGCCAAGGCAAGTGTAGAAGGTGATTGATTTCATGTCCTGTCACAGTGTAACTGTCATGAACAGTTAAGACACTACAGTCATTGAAAAAATGTATAGTCATTGCACAAAATTAAAATCAGGGACGAGCTATAGGTCTTTTCTTATCTTTCAAACTCAGCACGTCTCTTCTAACATGCATCTAACTTACATCTAAAACTGAGCAGACCTAATGCCAAAACCACAGGCAAACATCTCTTTATACTAAACATCTCTATAGCGTCCCTCAAAAACAGCTCCACAGAAGACGATCTCAGCTGCCTTCACCAGCAAACGTCAATGGTGGATGGTTGTTTATGACCTGTGTGCAGCCCTCAAGGATGGTCATGCTCATGTACCCCATAATATTTGAATGGGTACCCGGTGTCATAGGGCATGTTCAGGAGCAGCAGGAGAAGGACCCAAACGCAGACACACATGGAGATGGAAGCTGTTCAAAGATTTATTAGTCCTTATTTGTAGTGCAGGTAGGTCGGCAGGCTAGAAAACAACAGGGAAGTCCCAGACACCAGGTCATTAAAAATATCTATATTATAAATTATTTTTAAGATCCCGGATTGTTATTCCCTAACTTCACGTATTGTTCCCTTGTACCTACGTGTATGTATTGGTATGTACTGGTACAACGTTTGTACAAAAAAATCACACTGTAAATTGAGAAGCATTGCGGGCCGTAATCTACAGCGTTACTGTTTTTTGTTATAACAACATGTCAATTTATCATGTTATAACAAGAAAAGTATATTTTAACGAGATACATTGGTTTTGTGAAATAATGAAGTTTTGTGATATAACAAGATAAACTGATTTCCCTCTGACTTGTCATGTTTTATCTTAATTTATTTCACAAATCTTGATTTTATTCATCTTCAAAGCAGCAAATGTCTCACAATGTGTGAAAATCCCCATCAAGAGACAACTTAACAAGAGAAATGGAAAGGGAGAGACTCTTCTTCATAAAGCATGCAAGAGAAAAGATCTGGCACTAGTCCAAGCGCTCATTCGAGCTGGGATCAGCATCAACATGGAGGATTATGCAGGTTTGTCACAGCTTTGACACTTGTTTATTTGCACTTGATCACTTACATTCTGAAATATTTTATTATTTTATTAATTATTATACTTGCTTCATGAGTATCTGTTACTCATGAAACAAGTATTAACTGTCAAACACAAAACCCACTCTTAAAATGTTGTCTTGAATTGTCAGGCTGGACAGCTCTCCATGAGGCTTCTACTGTGGGTGATGAAGCAGTGGTTGAGGAGCTGCTGAAGGCTGGAGCTAATGTTAACGCTAGAAGCTTTGATGGTGTCACACCTCTACATGATGCCATTTCCTCTGGACACTATCAGGTGATGGAGACACTCTGAATAAGACTTGTAAGATGTAGCAAAGTTGACTATAGTTTTCAGTAATACTTTCCACATGCTAGCAGTGCTATCAGACTAGCCTCTGTTTCACATGCTTTGGTAACTCAGTGTGATGCCCTCTTTCCCCCAAATGAGCTCTGGTTCTTGAACCGGTTCCATTCAAGATTCTTGGAACCTTGGTGCTATCTAGCTAACCATCCCGCGTTTCCTGTTTTGAGCGGAATCATTGTAATCAAGGATGTGTCATCAACAGAGGGCGTTGCACAATGCACAACGGAAGTAAACAGTAGGAGCAAGATTGCTGATCACATTGATTACCTGCGACCTTTTGTTCTGTACAGATATTTATTTTTATCTGAAAAACAAGCATGGACTAACTATTAATGATAAGAAGACGTAGAAGACCTTTGCCATAGTAGACCATAGACCATTGTTGCCTGCTCTGTGCTCTCTTTCCAACCTTTAGAATATGACACCCCAACTGATGTTCACACTTCAGGTCAAGGAAAACCTGCTATTTTTTGGTTCCAGCTGGGAATCAACTTTTCAGGTCCTGAACCAATTTATTTTTGGTCGAAATGCCCTGAACGTTACAAAATTAGCTGTGCGAACAGGAACAGAACCCGTTCCATGTTGGTGTAAAAGGGGTCTCAGTGTTTCTTTTATTGGTCTTCCTGAAAAACTGAAACTTGTCCCGGGGGTTTACAAAGACAGATGAATATTTACTACAACGCTTGCTACAAGAATTTGAACCCTATTGTAACTGTCTCTTTTCCTTCCTTATCCTTACCTTTGCCTCTTCTCTCTTCCTCTTTTTTGGAATCAACTTTAAACAGGTAAGATGTGCTATTGTTCCAGCCATGTCTGGACAAGACAGACTGACATTACCACCTCTGTCCAGACAAATGAATGAACATCCCAACATGCTGTTGAGCATCATTATGTATGCCCATACCAACATTGAGATAATCTGCTCTCCATGGTCAGTTATCATAATTGCGCAAAACTGCTGCAACCATTTGCATGAAAGGTTATCAGCTGTTCATGATGCTTTCTTCATGACAACCCAATGCCTGATTCAATTAAAACAAAAGTTTACTGATATCCAGTATTAAAGGACAGATGGAGATGTGTTACATAACATGTTAATTCACTTTCAAAGCTTACAGCAATTCCTATGATGCATGTGTTATATTGGATAAGGCTGGTATCTGCAATGAGTTGCCAGTTTTGCAGATACATTTTCCAGTTTCACAGTAAATGTATATTCCAACAAGTTAAACATCACATGACTGCAGTGTGTGATATAAATCAGGCACAGTTTTTAGCATCAGTTGGAATACTTTGTTTTTGTACAACATCAAAATCCTCAAGCTGAGGATTTTGATATTGTACAAAGGTTCCACTTCCTAACAAGATGTTGTGAAATGCATGTGTGTTATGTAGGTAGTGAAGCTTCTCCTCCAGTGTGGGTCAAACGCCAGTGACAGGAATGCTGGTGGCCTCAGTACACTAGATATGGCAGAGGAGGAGAATATCAAAGAGCTGCTCTTAACTTTCCCAGCTTCCTCTGTTATGCACGAGCAGCCTTGTGAGGCACTTGCACAATACAGACAACCAGGTGAGCTACCTTCCACATTCCATACTGGACTACAGAAATCAGTCTGTTCACATTTTCTCTGTAGAGCAAATGTGATCTGAGCCATTTATTTTGACATTAGACACAAAATAGTCTAATAGCAGCTCAGCAAATGCAGTTTGTCATCATAGGTTTTACTCGACTGAAATGTTTTCAGTACCAAACACTCACCTCTTGTCCTCTTGAAAGGTGGCTCTGAAATATTTGTAGTTTGCTTCTTCTTGGAGCACAGCAGCTGTAGTTAGCTGGTTTCACAACATGTACCATGGATTTAACAGCTAACCCGGTTTCACTGCAAAATATGTTTGCTTACATTGATTGCAAACAACAAATACATTCAGCCAACTGAGCTAGTGACAAATATAGTATATTATAAGTATAATGTTGGCAGAGTAGTTAAAGAAACAAACTTTTTTGTTGTTATCTTTGAGGTTGTTTAAGAATGAATTATCAGTCTGGTCTGGTGTACAAGCTTAAACTGGTTTAATTTCATGCAAACCGGCTGAACCATTGTCTTTATGACACATTCTGGCAAATTAAAAAGTATCAGCAACCTGTGCCGACGGTGTCTCAGCGCTAAATCCAACAATATGTCAATGTGATTAACATAATATTATGTTTGTTTATAAACGGACTAACGGAGCAACTGGTGTCTGAGATCACATTTCAGTGGAGGCGGGTAGATGCACAAGGCGCACGTTGTGTTTGTTTACTAGAAAGTTCACGTGTTTTTTGGGCTGATGAGACAAGACATGGCAGAATTAGTCTCAAGGAAAACTAACACTGAGCCAATATGGCAAGATTTGGATTCGAAGCCGACGAAAGAGGTGATCTAAATAAAAAAGATGAGGCAACGTGTAAACACTGCAGGAAAAACGTCATGGTAAAAGATGGTAATATATCTTGCATGCCCACCTGCAAAAATATCATGCCTGCTTGGAAGGGCCCCATTTTGATGTTTAGAAAAAGAAAAGTTAAGTTGAATGGTTGTTGTGAGAAATAAAAACACAATGTGTCAGTTGCATGGATGTATAAACTGGATACAGCATTTGGATGACTGAAAAAGTGCAACCAAGGCAGTATTCCACCCAAATACTACTTTCTGTCGAACAACTTATAGTTTTAAAGTTTTATTCCACCCAAATACTACTTTGTCTAACGACTAAAAGTGTAACTCCACCCTCTAATTCAACTAGAACCCTCTCTCCCAGCAAATTTTTAAAAATGCAACAAGTGAGGGGGCATGGCTTCGTGCCTGCATAGTAGTCTTTTATATATGAATTTCATGACGTAGATTACTCCCAACCGGTTGACTCTATGTCAGCATTGGCCTCATAAAGTCATTTTCAACCCATGAAATGGGTAAGAAACGTCAATATTAACACCAGCACATCACAGTGCAGTCATATCATTTAGTTTACTGTTCAAAATATTAAAATATGTTTTAAAGGTTTAGGTAAAATAAAGATGGAATCATATGTTGTGGCCTTTGCAGTCAAGTATTGGGCCACCTACACATTACACCTACAGGTGCTTTAATGACATCCCATTCCAAATTCATAGGCATTAATATGAAGTTGGTCCCCCCTTTGCAGCTATAACAGCTGCCACCCTTCTGGGAAGGCTTTCTACAAGATTTTGGAGCGTGTCTGTGGGAATTCCTGCCCATTCATCCAGAAGAGCATTTGTGAGGTCAGACACTGATGTTGGACGAGAGGGCCTGGCTCGCAATCTCCGTTCTAGTTCATCCCAAAGGTGTTCAGTGGGGTTGAGGTCAGGGCTCTGTGCGGGCCAGTCAAGTTCTTCCACACCAAACTCATCCAACCATGCCTTTATGGACCTTGCTTTGTGCACTGGGGCACAGTCATGCTGGAACAGAAAAGGGCCTTCCCCAAACTGTTTCCACAATGTTGGAAGCATAGAATTTTCCAAAATGACTTGGTAAGATGAAGCTTTAAGATTTCCCTTCACTGGAACTAAGGGGCCAAGGCCAACCCCAGAAAAACAACCCCATAGCATTATCCCTCCTCCACCGAACTTTACAGTTGGCATAATGCAGTCAGGCAGGTAACGTTCTCCTGGCATTCGCCAAACCCAGACTCGTCCATCAGACTGCCAGATAGAGAAGCGTGATTCGTCACTCCACAGAACACGTTTCCACTGCTCCAGAGTCCAGTGGCGGCGTGCTTTACACCACTCCATCCGACGCTTGGCATTGTTCTTGGTGATGTAAGGCTTGCGTGCAGCTGCTCGGCCATGGAAACCCATGCCATGAAGCTCCCGGCGCACAGTTTTGGTGCTGACATTAATGCCAGAGCTGGTTTGGAACTCTGCAGTTATTGAGTCAGCAGAGCTTTGGCGACTTCTACGCACTATGCGCCTCAGCACTCGGCGACCCCGCTCTGTAACTTTACGTGGTCTGCCACTTCGTGGCTGAGTTGCTGTGGTTCCTAAACGTTTCCACTTTGCAATAATACCACTTACAGTTGATCGTGGGATATCTAGGAGAGAAGAAATTTCACAAACTGAATTGTTGCAACAGTGGCATCCTATTACAGTACCACGTTCGAATTCAGTGAGCTCTTTAGAACGACCCATTCTTTCACAAATGTCTGTTAAGGCAGACTGCATGGCTAGGTGCTTGATTTTATGCACCTATGGCAATGGGACTGAATGAAACACCTGAATTCAATGATTAAGAGGAGTGGCCCAATACTTTTGTCCATATAGTGTATATAAGATTCAAGATCTTATATATCTCGCTCTCTCCCTCTCCTTCTCTCTCAACCCAACCGGTCGAGGCAGATGACCGCCCACAAAGAGCCTGGTTCTGGTTCTGGTTCTGCTCGAGGTTTCTGCCTGTTAAAAGGGTTTTTTTCCTTGCCTCGTGCTTTCTCTTGGTGGGAATTGTTGGGTCTCTGTAAACATAAGGAGTCGGTCTAGACTTGCACTATATGAAAAAGTGCCTGTGTGGCTTAATGTGTGGCTCAAAATGAAATTTTTTACAGCTGCCCAACCCTAATCAGCTGATTTCACTGCAGTGGATGATGGAATTTTACATTGTGTGCACTTAAGATTGGTCAATGAAGTGGGTCTTCACTGAACACATTTAAAAGTTGAAACAGTTTGAACTATGTATTTAAAACATAATTTTAACCTAACTACAGAATAGGACTTTTGGCAATGAGCTACTTCAATTTGTGTCTAAATGTATGTGTAAATTGTGTTGGATCTATTGCTTATTTCAAGCTTGGAAAACCTTAAGACTTTGGATTTCTTAGAGTGGTGATTGCAGCTGAAGTCTGAGTGCAGGATTGTTTCAGGTGACACATCCTCAGAGGCTCGCTGCTACACGCAGCTCCCCTGCCAGAGTACCTTCCATCCCAGCTGCAGTGACACGGCAAATGTACAATCCAGAGAGTCAGGTGACAGAGATGGAACCAGAGAGCCCGGTGACATTCAGCTGAGAAAGAAAGACACCACCACTGATAATGTGAGAGCTCTTTACACTTCGAATACCTTTAGACTCAAGAGTGCATTAGTGTCAACTGAGGCAGGATTAAATGTACATAGACAAAAAAAGTCTTTTTAACCATTTATGGCAAAGGTCCGGTCATCTGATGTCTTCCTTCTCTTAAGGAGACATGCAGCATCACTTTATTGAAAGCTTCACTGGTTTTACAGCTTTGATGTGATACTCATAATTTTTCACTAATTATCTTTTTATAGCTGAGTCATTCAGAGGTTTTGGAGGATGTGCGGAGGAAACAAACAGAAATATCAACTTGGTCTCTGGCAGATCCGGAGGATACAGGTAGAGCAGCTGCAAACAGTCTAGCCTGTCAAGTCAATTTTGTTTCTATAGCCCAATATCACAAATCACAAATTTGCCTCAGGGGGCTTTACAATCTGTACAGAATACCTCTATCCTTAGACCCTCGATTCAGATAAGGAAAAACTCCCCAAATAATGGGGAGAAAATGGAAGAAAGCTCAGGAGGGATCCCTCTCCCAGGATGGACAGACAGGAAATAGATGTTGTGTGTACAGAATAGAGCAGCATAATAAAATTACAGAATGAACAATCGGGATGACAAAATTATAGATTGTAAATGATTTGATGGTGGGACTAGAAGGAAAGGTCACAGAGTAACAAAAACATTTGGATTCATTCATTCTACAGCAAAGTAGTATTGGTGATGTGGCCTGTAGTTGCATATATTCTATATTAAAAATATGGATCCGGGAGGACATCGAGTAACTTCCATTTGCCGTCAAACAGACCTGAGCCAGCCATTGCTGCTGCTTCACTGATAGCATCAATAATATTCAGATAATTATACACCATAATTAGCCAATAATAGGATCACAGCATATGCAGCTAGTAATACTAATACAAATTAGACGAAATGCAAAACATCATGAGCTTGGTTTCAAATAGAGGACAATCAAACAGATGCTGAATTTGTAAATTTGTATCGTTTACTGTAGTTGTGCTGTTTTTCAGGCAGATATCACGCTGCTCTAACACAGATCCAGAATGGGCTGATTGAGGTTCTCGCCAAACAGCATTTGGAGAAGGATAATCTTGCCCACAAATACCGGTCAGTCCAGGAACTTGTCTCATCCTTGACTTAAGTGAAGCTTTGTGAGCCAGCAGCAAACGATATTGTGTTACACAATGCTTTCATTTTCAGAACATGGCAAAATTACACAAGTTAAAATTAACTACTTACTTATACTATACACTATATGCATGCAGTAAATGATTAGAAATAAAAATAAAGTCTTTACTTGATATATTTACAAAAATGTCTTCTCAACAAGTGCACAGTGATAATGCTGCCTGGCACTAAGCTGTCTTTAAAACTACTGTAATGATTATATTATCATATTTGCTAGACTGAGCTAAGGGGTTGGTGTCAGTGAGACTACAGCGGTCTGATTCTGAAAATTGGTCATTTATTTACATTCATTCATTCATTTCTTGAAAACAGTGGATGAAGTGTATTATTATTAAAGTTATGTCACCCTGATCAAATGCTCCAGGTTGATAAAAATACATAGATGGATTCCAGTCACTCTTTATAGATAATACCAATAAATCTTATTTAAAGCACTATTCAAGTGTGCTTTACATTGCAAATTCAATCAGTTAAAAAAATTAGAAAAATAAAACAATGTTTGGATAAAAAAGTCTCACAAATTGAATCCTAGAACAAAGCAAGGTTTAACAAACACACAGTATTGAAAACCATCACCTTTTAACTAATGTCACAAGTTTGTGTCCTGGTGTCTCTTTAGTCTGAGATGAGTGCCATATAACGTCACTGTAAACAAGAACACTTCCAGAGCTATAACAAAATTACCTATCCACATAACATATCCACATTTAAAGGTGATATTTAGTTTTCAGTTCATCTAACCTGCATGTGTTTGGACTGCAGTGCTGTTAGTGTTGCTTGTATTAACATTAATACTATTTCCACTACTGTTGCTTTACATCTGTATGTAGAACTGAACCGTGCTGTGCTACTGCATGTTCGCTTTCCTCATGCTCTCTCTCTCTATCTCTCCCTCGCTCTCTCCTCTCTCTCAACCCAACCGGTCGAGGCAGATGACCTCCCACCCAGAGCCTGGTTCTGCTCGAGGTTTCTACCTGTTAAAAGGGAGTTTTTCCTTGCCACTGTCACTTGTGCTTGCTCTTGGTGGGAATTGTTGGGTCTCTGTAAACTTAAGGAGTCGGTCTAGACCTGCTGTATATGGAAAAGTGCCCTGAGATAACTTTGTTATGATATGGCGCTATATAATAAAACTGAATTGAATTGAATTGCAGGAGGAAACTAGATGTGGTCTGAACTGGACCTTGAGCCACTACGCGATCTTCAGACAAGAAAAATATTTTTACAAAATGTTCCCAGGGCAGGTCCCCTTGCTTAAGGAATTTTCTTGAAATGAGATAGAGTAGGGCAGATCGCTGTACTAGGATCAAATTAATTAAACTTGAAAATTCTTGAGATTATATTTTTTTAATGATTAGATCTTATAAATAGCGTATTAATATAACTTACTTTCAGACATCATTCCCATTGGTTTAGATAATGGTGTTAAACTGGGGATTGCTTAAAAGTTGCTTCATCACCACATCTCTGTAAATGGTGAGCAAACTTTTGGAATAAGAGACACGAGCCAAATAAAAACAAAACCCAGGTTTCGCAGTGCTGGCTGTAAATTTCAAAACAATAAAACCCCAATAAAACGATAAAGTCTTCTATTGTCTCATTTTGTTCTTATTGCTTTTTGAGCTGCTTATATTGCCCTCAGGTGGGATAATAAGGGTCTGAACTGAACTAAACTGTTTCACTCCCCTCTTCTTCTCAGTCTTACTGTTTCTCTTCATTGGCATCTGTCTAGTAGAGGGAGAAATTCAACCAAGTCAGTTTCATGCTTTAATAAACATTGTGGTTGCTTTGATGTGATGCTGTCTTTCTTTGAACCTTTATGCAGTCTTTATACAGTTTCTTGAAATACAGTTCAATTTTATTCATATATCACCAAATCATAACAAAGTTATCTCAGGGCTCTTTTCATATAGAGCAAGTCTAGACCGTACTCTTCATAATATTATTTACAGAGACCCAATAATTCCCACCATGAGCAAGAAAAAACTCCCTTTGAACAGGCAGAAACCTTGAGTGAAACACACAACTGTCCCACTAAAGGTTGCTATTATCATTATCACACCACTGATATAAATAACAGCAGTATTGTTTTATTCTCTGTGCAGGAGTGTGTCCGACTCCCTTCGACAACGTGTGTTGAAAAGTCAACTCGTCTCCCTTGCTTCATGTCAGAGGACTTTGGTGGAGATCCTCCAGAAGCAAATGCATTTGGTAGAGGTGTATATAACCATGAAGGCCACACTTTCCACTCAGCCTCCCAACCATCAAGGCAGTACAGTAGTGAGACAGCAGCCAGATCACTTCTCCATTTCAGCTTCCACACCGGCTTCTTCTAAAGCTAGAGCAACACACAGCTGTAATCAAGACAGTCAAAGAAAGGAAAGCCATAAACCAGTTACACAGGCCAGTCTTTTAAGATCGGCACCTCCAAACAATGCCAAGGGCCTTTTGGTGCCCAGGCATCCTGCTCCTTTACCAACCCAGGAGAGGAAGACTCCCACACACACTCATGTGCTGAATAAGAAAGCCACCAGATGTCAGAGCTGCGCCCCACAACCACGAAATACTTTACAACACATCAACTTTGAGATGAAAGGAAATACTGCACTGATACAGACAAGAGATGTAGACAGCAGCATGTATCTCTCTAAGCTCATACAGAGGGGAGTCCTGCCATCTGGAAGTGCTCTACAGCTGTTATTGAAGGTCAGGCAAAGCTCTTCTCATGAAACCTATTTAATCCTTATGTAACAGCTTATTCTCTTTAGAGTTCTCAACAACCTGAAATAAATAAACTTAATGTTTAGACAAGAAAAGTGATCATTACACTTGCCATGTGCTTAACATGGTTACAGACAACACCTCTTACTTTTAGAAAATGTCCTCAAAGTCCATGAAAATGATTCCTCTTCAGGCACATACATATGTGGAGCTTTCACATATGATTGTGGCATGACAGGGTCCCATCTGACTGTTAGTGCAGTGAGCGTCAGTTGTGACCAGTAAGAGTTACTGGCTGCCATTTTACAAGTTATGTATCAACAGGGCCCTGGACTTTGAGTGGCCGATAAAGCCTCTTTCCTTTTCTTCTTTGTTCTAAAAAGGCAATAAATCTACTGAATCTACTGTCATCCCACATTGTTATAGCATATGTGCTACTGCAGTACAGCAGTACTGGCAAAATAGGCTATTTGTTGCCAGTACTGCTGTCATTCAAAGAAAATGTTTTATGAAGTAAGAAAACCGTTCATCTTGCCTCTTCAGGGTCACTGGCACCTTGCCCATGTGCTGGGTGATGGCTCAATAAAGGACAGTAAAGGCAAGTTTCACCTGGCTCCAGAACGCTGGCTGGAATCTATCCTTGGTAACAACATCTCTGTCAGCTCAGCATATGCCTGGGACAAGGTTAGACACCAGGCTGCCTTAATCTTATCACAACTTAACACTTAACTTGAAACATAAGAATGGCTGCAGAAACAGGAAATACTCTATCTGTTGGCTTTTCATTGTAACTCACACAACCAGCTTGTTCAGAAAAACAAAGTCTCTTTATTCATTCCTATGAGACCACTACAGTGGGTTCCTGATGCAGAAAAAACCTGTTGAGAAGGACAAAATGATTGATAACTTTCCCGTAAGGTAAAATCCTGTCTCATGGTATTATAAAGTGCTGTGCTTGAGGCATCTGATAAGCCTTCAAATACAATTCAATTTTATTCATATAGCGCCAAATCATAACAGATGTTATATCAGGGATCTATTACTCTGACTGGCCTTCCTGGATTGTATTTCATTGTTTCACCACTAGTACCCGAAACATCACAAACACACCAAATCACACCTTTGCTTTTTTTTCCCATCCCATCTGACATTGGGTGAGAGGGGGGACACCCTTGACAGGTCGCCAGTCAATCATAGGGCTGAAACCTAGAGATGGACAACCATTCATTTCATTTAGTCATTTATAGGGACAACACACATTAATCAACATTTCTGTAAATGTGCCACTGTTAAGCCAGCTGGCTAATTTTCAACTGAAGTCCTTTGGCAAGATATTTTGAAACCAACCAATCAAACCCAATACTTTCTAGCTGTGAGGCAACAGTGCTAACCACTGACCAAAGCCTGATATACCTTCTTCTCCACTATACTTGTCATGGGCCGCTGTGCCCCTGCCTCCCCCAGCTTCCTGATGTTCCTTACCTCTTGTTTGTTGTCTGTCCCCCCCCCCCGGTGTATCTTGTCCTGCCTGCCTGTGTATGTGCGTCTGCCGGAGGGCGTGGCCTCATCTTCCACCACCTGTCCTCACCTGAAGTCAATCAACTCGTCAAGCCAGTAGTACTTCAACCCTGGCCCTTCACCCACTCGTCGCCAGATCATTGCTTCTAACAGATTGGTAGAAAGCACCACAGCCACAACCTTAAGCTGCTTATAGTAATTCAGTTCTTTGTTTGACCCTCTCGCTAACTTGTGCTTCTTGTCCTGCAGATCCACACCCGCCACCTGCTCCGTTCGACTCCTGCCTTTTGGATTGCCAGCCCACCGCGCTGAGCTCCTGCTCTCCCGGCAGCCATCTCCCTCCTTCCCTCCATCCTCTCCTAAATAAAACATTTGTCTCCTGTACTGTGTGTAGCGCATCTTGGATCTAAACGCCACAATGCAACAGAATTATCTGGCCAGAGAGACTGGTACAGTGAGCACACGCGCCCTACAGGATGCAGTCTCCCACCAAGGAGCTCTCTTGGGCCAACACGACCGGGCTCTCCAACAGCTGGGAGAGGACGTACAACAGATGTCATCCCATGTGGCCCACATGACCCACCTGCTGGAGGATCTCTCCTGCCGGGTTCCGCAGCCATCGGCACCGAGCCTGGAGAGACGCACGGAGCCCTCTGCACCCCCCGCTCCCGCTGCTGCCACTGCCACCCCAGCTGGTGAGTTTCCTGCCCTCCATTTGGAGCTGTATTACGGCGAACTTGGCAAGTGTCGGGCATTTCTTCTCCAATGTTCGCTAATGTTTGAGCAGCGCCCGCGTTCGTTCCCTACAGACCGGGCGAAGATAGTATACATCATGGAGCTCCTGAAGGGCAGGGCTCTCGACTGGGCGTCGGCGGTATGGTACCGGCGGCCGACACTCACCCAGTCTTATCCCGAGTTCGTGGCCGAATTACGAAGGGTTTTTGACCATCCCGTCCAGGGCAGGGAGGCTGCCAACCGCCTGCTATATCTGAGACAGGGCTCCCGCAGCGTAGCGGATTATTCCATTGAGCTACGGAAGCCGGCTGGAACGACGAGGCGTTGCGGGGC
This sequence comes from Maccullochella peelii, assembly GCA_002120245.1. Lineage (NCBI taxonomy): Eukaryota > Metazoa > Chordata > Actinopteri > Centrarchiformes > Percichthyidae > Maccullochella > Maccullochella peelii. The sequence goes on from LKNJ01007132.1 coordinate 26,345, forward strand.
GCCTTTGTCAGAGGCTTGAGTGAACAACTAAAGGACGAGCTGGCGGCCCATGAGGACGAGGGGTCGTTCAAGTCGCTGGTGTCGCTAGCCATCCGGGTGGACAACCGGCTGAGGGAGCGCCGGAGAGAGAGAGCCGCTCGGCCTCCAGTCTCGCTTCTGGCGCCGTCATCCTTCGCCTCAACTGCCCGGTCTCCGCCAGATAGCGGCAGGCGCATGTCTATACTGTGGCGAGATGGGGCATTTCCTCGCTGCCTGCCATCAGCGACCAAAAGACAGGGCTCACCCCTAGTAGTGGGGGTCCGGGTGAGTCAGATTGGACCCTCTCCAGGGACCCCCACTAGGATGCAGGTAACGGCAACCCTTGGTGCCCCCTACTGTGATACACCTATCCGGGCTCTCCTCGACTCCGGCGCCGAAGAGAGCTTCATTGACTGTAACCTCGCCCGCCAAACTAGACTTAGCTAGCTAGGTGGAACTAGAGGTTCCTCTGGTGGTCAATGCCCTCGACGGTCGGTTACTAGGTCGAGTAACCCATCACACCGAACCCATCCCCCTCATAATCTCTGGCAACCACCGGGAGATGCTCCGGTTATACCTGCTCTTCCCTGTCTCCACTGGTGTTGGGACTTCCCTGGCTGAGGCAACACAACCCCCAAATCGACTGGTCAACAGGGAGCATCACCGGATGGAGTCCGTTTTGCCACGCCTCCTGCTTGAGGTCGGCATTACTTCGGGCCGGGGGTCCCCCCGCCTCTCAGCTCCCTCGGCCCCCAGACCTTGCCGGAGTGCCCCCTCCATACCACGACCTGAAAGACATGTTCTGCAAACACAGGGCTCAATCCTTACCCCCCCCATCGTCCCTATGACTGTGGCATAGACCTGCTCCCCGGAGCAACGCTCCCCACGGGGCTACTCTACAATCTGTCCGGCCCAGAGAGAACCGCGATGGAAACATACATCAACGAGTCCCTGGCCACCGGCATTATCCGCCCCTCCTAGGAGCGGGCTTCTTCTTCGTGTCTAAGAAGGACCGCTCCCTACGCCCATGCATTGACTACCACGCCCTCAACCGGATCACCGTGAAAAACAAGTACTCTCTCCCTCTGCTGAACTCGGCTTTCGAACTACTTCAGGGTTCCACCATCTTCACAAAACTAGACCTGCGAAACGCCTACCATCTTGTACAGATCCGCGAGGGGGACGAATGGAAGACGGCCTTCAACACTCCCCTCGGCCACTTTGAATACTTGGTGATGCCGTTCAGGCTCACCAACGCCCCCGCCGTTTTCCAGGCCTTGATCAACAACGTCCTCAGGGACTTCCTGAATTGTTTTGTCTTCGTTTACCTTGATGACATTCTCATATTCTCCGAGAACCCCCAGGAACACGTTCTCCATGTCCGCTCCGTCCTCCAGCGTCTGCTGGAGAGCAGGTTGTTTGTTAAGCCCGAGAAATGCGAATTTCGTGTGGAAACCGTGAGCTTTCTCGGGTTCATTGTCTTGAAGGGGCAGATGCGTCCAGACCCACACAAGGTGTCGGCGGTCCTGGACTGGCCTCCTCCCAACACGGTCAAGCAACTCCAGTGCTTTCTGGGGTTTGCGAACTTTTACCGCCTCTTCATCCGTGATTGCAGCCGGGTGGTCACCCCCCTAACCTGACTCACCTCTCCTTCGGTTCCCTTTAGCTGGGGGCCAGAGGCAGAACAAGCCTTCAGTGAGTTGACGAGACGCTTCACCTCAGCCCCCATCCTGATTCAGCCAGACACCACCCAGCAGTTCGTGGTGGAGGTGGATGGCTCTGACACGGGGGTCGGAGCCATCCTATCCCAACGCAGCGCCCCGGACCAGAAGCTCCGCCCCTGTGCCTTCTTTTCCCGCCGCCTGACCCCACCAGATCGCAATTATGACGTGGGGAACTGCGAATTGCTGGCCGTGAAACTGGCCCTGGAGGAGTGGCAGCACTGGCTGGAGGGGGCTGAGCAACCTTTCATCGTTTGGACTGACCACAAAAACCTAGCCTACCTTCAAACAGCCCAATGGCTGACCTCCCACCAGGCTAGGTGGTCACTGTTCTTTAACCGTTTCGACTTCACCTTGACTTACCGTCCCGGATCCCGGAACACCAAACCGGATGCCCTCTACCATCAGTTCTGTCCTGCCGAATCCTATCCAGAACCCTCCACCATCCTTCCCCTGTCCTGCATAGCCGCCGGCGCCACCTGGGGAATTGAAGCGGCGATTGAAAGAGCCCAAAGGAATCACCCAGCACCATCCAACTGCCCATCTAACCTCACCTTCGTTCCGGAACCCGTGCGCTCCCAAGTCCTACTGTGGGGCCACGCTTCCCGAATCACCAGCCACCCGGGTGTCCGCCGTACTCTTTAATAATAATTTTGGTGGCCCTCCATGGAAGAAGACACCAGGACCTTTATATCCGCCTGATCCATCTGCGCCCGCAGGAAGAATTCGCATCGCCCACCAGCCGGTCTCCTCCGTCCTCTACCCATCCCACATCGACCCTGGTCCCACATCGCCCTCGACTTTGTGACAGGCCTGCCCATCTCCCAAGGTAAATCCACCATACTAACCATCGTTGATCGGTTTTCCAAAGCTGCCCACTTCGTTGCCCTGACAGCATTGCCATCAGCTCGGGAGACGGCTGACTTGCTGGAGGAGCACGTTTTTCGGCTGCACGGCATTCCCTCAGACGTCATCTCGGACCGAGGGCCCCAGTTCACCTCACGTCTGGAGAGCATTCTGCTCGGCCATCGGAGCCTCCGTCACCTTATCCTCCAGGTTCCACCCCCAGACAAATGGGCAAGCAGAGCGGGTCAACCAGGAGCTACAGGATGCCCTACGGTGCGTCGTGGCCAGCAACCCCTCGTCCTGGAGCTCACACCTAGCCTGGATCGAGTATGCACATAACTCCCTCATCAGTACCGCCACAGGTATGTCTCCCTTCGAGTGTTCCCTTGGTTACCAACCTCCCCTGCTCGCCAGCCAAGAAGCTGAGGTTGCTGTACCATCCATGCACGCTCACCTCCGCCGCTGCCATAAAATCTGGAAACAAACTCGCACCACCCTGCTTCGGACCACGGCTCGAAACCAGCGCCTAGCCGATCGCCACCGCACCCCGCTACACACCCACTCAGAAGGTCTGGTTAAGTACCAAAAACATCCCTCTGCAGTCCAAGAAGCTGTCCCCACGCTTCATCGGCCCCTTTGAAGTGGAGGCCGTGCTCAACCCGGCAGTGGTTCGTCTCAAACTCCCAAGATCCATGCGGATCCACCCATCTTTCCATGTGTCCCACCTGCAATCTGTGACCTCGAGTCCCTTGTGTCCCCCGGCCCCTCCTCCTCCGCCCCCTCGTATCATCGACGACCACCCGGCCTTCACGGTCTGGCGGCTCCTGGACGTCCGCTGTCGGCGCTCGTGAGAGTCTCGCGCCCGTATCCTGGACCCCCAGCTCATTCGGGACTTCCATCGTGCCCACCCAGACAGGCTTCATGGGTCACCCAGAGGCTCCCGTTAAGGGGGGGGTACTGTCATGGGCCGCTGTGCCCCTGCCTCCCCCAGCTTCCTGATGTTCCTTACCTCTTGTTTGTTGTCTGTCCCCCCCCCCCAGTGTATCTTGTCCTGCCTGTCTGTATATGTGCGTCTGCCGGAGGGCGTGGCCTCATCTTCCACCACCTGTCCGTGAGCACCAGCCTCCTCACCTGAAGTCAATCAACTCGTCAAGCCAGTAGTACTTCATCCACGAATGGGCTGCAGTGACTGCAAAGTAACTGAATTTTCCATAACACTGTGGAGAGCGAGTTGAGCAGCATGGCACCCAGATGGAAATTTGATTTCAAGTTCAAAGAGAGAGTTTTGCGGTATGCAGAGCAAAATTCACGAGAGAAAGCTGCAAGGCACTTTCTCTCTTGACATTGACCCGAAAAGAATCAGGTACTGGAGGAAAGAGAGGGCTGAGCTGCTGTTAGCTGACAAGAGCAGAGCAGGGCTAGCTGGAGGCGGGAGGAAGTTAGCTTGGAGCTAGAGGAACGGCTTTCAGAGTAGAAAGCCGTTGCATAACCGAGTATCAAGAAATATGATGAAAAGAAAAGCGTTGGAGATTTACCCTTCTGTGAGTGATGGGGGAAAGATGTGTGTGGCTAGCAGGGGTTGGCTACAACGATTTCTACAGCGCAACAGCCTCTCACTTTGAGTGGCCCAGAAAGACCCAGATCTACTCACTGAGAAACTAGTTTTGTTTGTTGACTACGTTGGCAAGGCCATCAGCTCTAAGAGGATTTTAGAGAGGGACATCATTGCAGTGGATGAGACTGCAGTTTGGTTTGATATGGTGTCTCCCACTACTATTGATACACGAGGTGGAAAGAGTGTGGCTCTGAAAACCACGGGACACGAGAAAAGCCATCCCACCGTCCTTGCCGCCAAGACCGACGGCACCAAATTGAAGCCGTACATCATGTTTAGAGGGGCTGTCCGTGAAGTGAAGGCGATGCAGCAGCAGATCTCCAGCGCAGTAATTTCCACTTCTCTGAACGGCTGGATGAATGATTGGCTGCAGTCCGTGATAGGAAACTGGTTACAACAGCGAAGATCCCGGGAGGCTGCACTAAATATATCCAAGCCCCGGATGTGATGTGGAACCAGCCCTTCAAGCAGAGTCTGCATGGTGCCTACGATCAGTGGATGACTGGGGACGCAGATAAGAGTTACACAGTCGGAGGTAACTTAAGAGCCCCCGCCCGCCACCTGCTTGTGGACTGGGTGGTTGCCTCCGGGGACAAACTGGACAAGGATATGATCAGAAAGTCTTTCAGAGTTTGTGGACTGTCTGTGAAAACTGACGGGAGCGAAGACGACCTCATCCTCTGCTTCAGGGAGGGACAGCCTTGTGCTGCCAGACCGGAATGTCTCACCCGAGTCCAACAGCGGAGCCGGGAGAACCAGTGCAAAGCAGCCCAGGAGGAGGAAGATGAAGAAGAGCTATTTAAAAATGAACTTGTTGTTCTTGATGATGAGCAGGACAATGATAATGGTAAGGATGATAACTTTGAGGAGGAGGATAGTGACCACCTGTAATTGCACTGTTTCATGTATCACGGTAAGCTGATGTTCATGTTTTAGACAATATCCTATTTTTTGAGTTCGGATTTTGCCTGCAGCTGAATCTGATGGTCGTTAGATCATTGGCTGTGCAGTAAATAGGAATGGCTATTAATGTTTACGTATATCCGGAGTACCTCAGACGTTATGTTGTGACACCTTGGTTTATTTACCCTCTGACAATAAGTTATTTTTAAAAATACACTTTTAAAAGGCAGTTACTAGTACTGTTAGCCATCTGTTGTGAACATCTTGCATTTTGTTTAAACAGTAAAAGTATGTTTTATGTTGTTCAAAGTGACACAATGGTGGCGTGTTAATCGTTGATTCAAATGCAGATGTTTTACAGTAAAAGTCAGGAAATGAAAGGATTCTGTCCACTGGCTTTCAATTTGAAACTGATACAGGAAGCGTTAGTAACAGCCTAATGCAGTAACTTTAACTGGGCAAACGGGAGCAGGTGAAAACGAGACATTGCACAATATATGACCAATTATACTTATCAAACAGAGGGAATTAGAGATAAAGGCCTGCCTCTAATATTAGCCTGCTTCCGATAAAGGTCTGGTACCCTCTGCAGTTCAGTTAAATAAAAGTCCCGGCCATTATATGAGGAATTACGGTGTATATATACATATGTGAGACTGTGTGTGTGTTTGTGTGTGTGTGTGTGTGTGTGTGTGTGGTAGCCTATGTCAAGATACTTATTTGTCATATTCAGTGATGTTTTAATGATGTGTCCCTCAGTTTGTGACATGCAGTCATTGTGCAGCTCGGTCTGCTGCAGGTCCTTAATTCAATCTGTTGCTTTTCACTGTCATCGAACTCTGAAGTTTGGGATTAACAACTTAAATTTCTTAAAGTATTCTACTCTGAAATGATTGTATCTGTCACATTTTAAGAGGAAGTGCATCTTTGTCTCTAGCTCACCTGTTGTGCAGAGTCTTTCCTCTCTAGGTAGCCAGGACTTCTTGTATCATCCTCTCTCTATGGCTAGAGTGTGTGGTCACTGAGTATATTTGGTCAGGATCTGTCTGCTCTCTCTCTCTCTCTGTCTCTCTTCCTCCCTCCCCAACCGGTCAAGGCAGATGACCACCCACCCAGAGCCTGGTTCTGCCTGTTAAAAGGGAGTTTTTCCTTGCCAAAGTCACCTAGTGCTTGCTCATGGTGGGAATTGTTGGGTCTCTGTAAATAATATTATAAAGAGTACGGTCTGTTATGGTTCACCTCTGGGTGCTTTTATTTTGAAGTTCTGTCTTGTGTTCCCG
>LKNJ01007133.1:2976-20643 GCA_002120245.1 Maccullochella peelii
ATTATTATTATTTGTCTTTGTCACACCAACATCAACACACACACACACACACACACACACCAACATCATTACACACACACCAAACTTCAACACACACACACCGCTACACACACACACACACACCTACACCAACGCACACACCAAACTTCAACACACACTTCCACAGTCTCACATATGTGTATTTAAGGTTTTTGCTATTTTCTTGATTTTTATTAATTGTACCTTTTTACTAAAATTTTAAATTTAAAAAAAATAAGTGTTTTTATTTTTTATTTTGTTATTCTTATTATTATTGTTTTAATCTCATTATTACCTGACGCTTTGGCAATATTGTCAGTGTTACATTCATGCCAATAAAGCTAATTGAATTGAATTGAACTGAAAATCAACTCTGATGAAGGTTCATGATGTCAGTACCTCATGTGGCAGACAACCCTCACGGCTAACTATTTCTTACATAGCCCCACATTTTAAACCCTTTACTGCTACATTTTACTGCTCTGTGCCAACAACTGTTTGCAGTTGCAATCATTTGACACCACTGCTGTCACGTTTATTTAAAGGTAAAAGTTGAGTCTAATTTGGCAGGTGGAGTGCTGCTGAGAGCTAACAGTCAAATGAGCAGCTGCTGCTCTCTCATTAGACTCCTCAGCTCAGGCACTGGCACACAGCTATTACCTTTGAACTTCCCTTGTTAAAATGCCAGATGGACGTCAATTAGTATGAGCCAAAGGTCTGGGTGAAAGTTGTAGCCAGCCAGCTCGGTTGTGGGCTTCATCGCAGACGCCTCACTAATTAGCTACCATTCTTCCTGCGGTATTTTTTAGCCATGATAGTGGCATGGTTCTAGAGATGGCAATGTCAGTTGGTTGGTCCACCACTTTGGTCCAGACTGAAATATCTCAAAAACTATTGCATGGATTGAATGAGATTGTACAGAGATTCATGGTCTCCACAGGATGAACTCTATTGACTTTCATGATCTTCTCACTTTTCCTCTAGTGCCACCATGAGGTGTGGTTTAGAGTGAAATATCTTGACAAGATGGATTGCCATGAAATTTGCTACATATATTCAAGTTCCTTAGAGGATAAATAATTCCTCTGACTTTGGTGATTGTCTGACCTGCTGGTGTCGCTAGAGGAAAAGTCAAAGTTTTCACTTATTCATTGAAATATCTCAACATGGATGGATTGGACTGGATACGTGTTGAATTGGTACCACATTTTATGCAAACATCATGGTTCACAGATAATGAATCCTGATTCCAACAGTTTGGCATTTTCCTGACCATGAAATTCACTTTGCTAATCTGTGTGGTATTTTGGTACCGAGCGCATGTTGCACATGTGGGAGGAGAGGCGCAAGTGGAGGTTCTGAATTGGGTCTAGATTTTGTGCAGAGAATAGACATCTCAGAACCATATCTGATTTCATGAAGAAGAATATTTCCATTTGTTGAGCTTTTTGTTGTATTGCTTCCCTGTGACTGGCTCAGCAATGAGACCAGTGATGTGATAGGCTGAGAGTGTATTCATTAATCACCACACCCTCTGATTTATATTCCACTTCAGTCAGCCCTTTTGCACTTTGCACTGATGCACATACATGAATCAAAATAGCAGGTGGAGATGCCCACACAGTCCTTGCACCCAAACCTACCACTTTGCACTTGTTGTTACACGATTATCTTGTTAATTTACATATGAATCACAATTTAGCCAACTGATGAGGGTGTTTTTAATACACACCAATTAACCCTATTTGATGGTTTTCAGTTTTCAGAAGACTGATGCTTCTTTTGAGTGGTTTGATATCACCAGGTTGGTTGCTATATAAATACCTTAATATGTGAATAAAGTGAGATGCCATGTCATGTCTAGAACTGAGTGTGTTCAGTAGCTTTACTTCCTCTTTTAGTCTGCAGGATGAGAGCAGACACAGTGTCAAAGTAGCTGTGAGCTATTTATCATCACACTTCATCAAGTCAGTCATGACATAAAGGAAATAGGCCTTTCTCTGTCCACGTTCTCATCTATTCTTGTGTTCTCCTGTTCTTGTGAAACGTCTCCAGTCCCAAGTACTGTGCCAATGCAAAGTCCATATCTAGTCAAGAATGCTTCAAATGTCCAGAAGTGTTCTTGCTTCGCCTGACTGATGGAGGATACTTTGGGAGCTGACTTGTGTGTTTAGACTTGGGGTAGACAAGTCCCAGCATGCATTTCATATCAAGTGATGATGGATCCAGGCTCAAACTGTTATAATTCTACAGCGGTTATTGTGTCACCACTTTATGTTTGAAAGGTTTCTTTCCATGGTAAATTTACCATTTAGATTTTTAATATGTGGTTGATTTATTAAAAAGATGCCTATTTGAAAATTTTCTCCAATGTCTCAGGAGATGATGTCTCTATAGAATTTTAAATAGAACATATAATTCCTTTTGGAAGATAAGCTTTAGTCTTTAAGTTTTAATCTAATATTTTCTATTGTCAAATTGGTTTGTCTGAAGTTAAGGTTCATATTTTGATTGGACTTTTGGCTTCTTCAATGTACAGATCTCACCACACTCTAATAAACATTAATAAGAATACATATAAATGAAAAGAAACTGTGGTATATGAATTAAAATTTTGTTTCAATTGTAAATATATATTACAGTGAGGATAATAGGTGTATATGTTGACTGCATCGTAACAGTCAACGTGGTTGAAAACTCCACAAAACTAGTTAATTGGACCTTCAAGTTGAAATAATTTTGCCCAGTGTATGTGTGTTCAAGTGTAATCACCTAAGCCAAACTGATGTCAACAAGAATGGTGTCAGTAGCAAACTGAGCGTCCTTCTGTCCTTGGGCTTTAGACCCCCAAGTTGAACTTGCCAAGTTCAGACTCCTAGAAATATGAGTCTGTACCACTGTGACAATGACCCCTAAAATGTCCTATCATACCTATTTTCCCCCATAACATCAGGGGCACTATCAATGCTGTTAGCAGGCTTCTCAATTTTAGATTTTATAAACTGTGTCAACATTTATTTTGTGAGTTCGCCAGGATACAAAATCACTTGGTTGTTATCTGATAAAAGTTCTTTGGGGAGTGAAATGCCACTGTATTGTTTTGATGTTTAAAAAGTTAGCAAGGATTGTGTGGTTTTGCTGTTGACAAAGACCAACAGAGTGATACGTCTGTTAGTCAATAAATGATCTAGCATTAGCTGACTGCACATTTTCCAGCCCAGTTTGTCGTAGCTAGCTAGCTAGAGTACTGACTGACAGCTAACTGTAGCGAATAGTAAATGATAAATAAATAGTCTGGATCCCTCATTTATACCTTTAATCACTTTAATCTGAATCTTTTGACATTCAGAGCTGAGCAGCAGCTTGTTCTGTCACCTAGTGAAATTAGCTCAGCATCCAATGGGGAAAGCTTCAACAGATTTTGATGTGACCTAAAGTCATTATCACCATAAGTGGAAAACTACATAGCTGTCAACACTTTATGCCACTTATGTATGAATGCAATGGTTAAGACAATGAAAAAGCAATTTCCAGAATCACAATGATGTTATTATCACTAAATGTGAGCTACTGTACAGTAAACAGATCGAGTTTACTAGATACTGATGAACTTTGAAGTTAACCAAAATATTTGTTGGTGGTACAGCGAAGCCCCGATGAAAGGGGGGTACTTTCTCACCCTATTTTTGTCAAAATTAGTTACATGTTTAATGTAATATGTCTAATACCAGTTATTGTATTATTTTAATATTATTTTGGAGAAACCACTGGGTGTACAGCACGTCATACAATGCACACAGTATGCACTGAGACAGGATTGCAGTTAGTGGTCGGGATTCTACTTTGGGCTCTCTAAAAGTTTGAACTGGCCCTGTTTTACAACATTAGGATTCCAAAATCATGTTACATTTTTTTTTTTTGTGGATAATACATTTTTAAACAAGTGTGGATAAAGATAAATAATTGAAATCAACACACAGCAGTGATGTGGTGTTCACCCTCACATTCTCCTTGCTCTTTTAATTTTAACACAATGACCAGTCTGACCAGTCTCGACTGATTAGTTGAAAACCCACAAGTGTTGGCATGAACCTGTTTTTACCTTCTCCTGACAATTAGTTTGTGGGTTTTTTGTTAACTACTGAATCATTTTGTTAAACACTACAGGGGTACAGTAACTGGGGCGAATACAATAGACCATAAAGACTGAATGAAAACACACCCAAAAAAAACATCAGGCAGCAAAAAAACAAAAACAAAACTAGTTTCTCAAGGCCCAAACGCACTGAAAGAGTCTGACGTGCGTGTTTTGAAGTACACCTATTGTTTTATGGCCAAACATGCACCAAAAGTGTTGGTAGGCACGTCAAACTGCCTTGATGCCCCTACTCCAACCTTGTTTTGATTTTCGAGCATCAAATGAGGACCCAGCGACCAAAGATGTTTTTTCTGCAGCTGCAGTGCCAGTTAACAGACCCACCCCGTATCACCTATCAGGAACGTTTACTGACATCTACTTAAACTTAACTTGCTACATAAACCTAACAACAGCAATTCATTAACATAGTATAGAGTTATGATTAGCTGTGCTTTATGTGACTTTCACCAACCTGGAAGAAAACTAAAAGATGAAATGAGATGGCTGGTCCCCAGTGGCTTTACCAGTGTTCTACTGCCAACCAACTGACCAAAGCAGCAGCAGCACGCACCCAACAGTTGCCCTCCTGCCTTATGTAACATTATAGGCTACTCAAATACAAATGTATAATTAATTTGTAAAGCATACAAACTTGTGCCTGCCTACATATAAATAACCTTTTCCCAAAATACTGCTGGTTCTGTGGTGTTGGCATTTCATATGACATTACTCAAATAGAAAATTGAATACAAATTAACTAAAAATAAATAATAATGATAATGGTAATGACATAGAAATATATTAATAAAATAATTGCTGAAATGAAACTGTAAAGACTCACCCCTTCTCCGTCCTCCTGTCTGTACTGTTTCCAGACCTGGCCTGTGTCACTGTAGAGCAGTAGGTATCTGTTGACCCAGTCCGTGCTGGCGGAGCGCCCTTGGGTGGCCACAGCCGTCACCTCCATCCGGTCCCTGAGGTCCACCTGGAGCCAGGGCTCCTGGTCTGTCACCTTGGGAGACCAGCCTCCTGCTCATTGGGAGGGCAGGAAAACACATGGAGAGGAGAACCATTAAACACCCCTTTAAACAATGGTCTGTGTAATGTTGTGGTTTTCTATTTCTTACTCCTTGATTCCACCAGGCACGGCTCTATGACATCACGTCTGCGATGCAGTTTTGTTCCGTCCTCAGCACGGCTTCATACCCCACTGGGAGCATTTCTGAAGCAGAGCGTTTTGTCTGCCCGATGTTGTTGACTTGCTCAGATTTTGTTGACTTGGTCATTTTTCGTTGGTTTTTGTGTTTCTACCATGGGAAAATAGGCTATGTAGGTAAATGGTTTCTTTTTTTTGTCTGTTTTAGTGCCAAAAGACTGTAATTGTGCATTTTGTTGTCCACGTCCTGGTACCAGAACTTCATAAAATGCATTCAAGTAAGATCAATGGAGGAAAACAAAAAAGAGTTTTATTTATTCATCCAAATAGAGACTGACCTGAGAGTTGTATTTTATTCGTCAGGTGAGAAGATTAAATAGTCAATTGACAATAGATCCATGACTATGAGGGCTTATCAGATGCTGAAACACTGCACAGTTGTTATAATATTATGAAGTAAGATTTTAACCCCAGAAAAATTTGCATGGCAGCAATCGCTTTTTCCTCCACACAGCCCGGGAATTCTGGTTTCACTTGGGCTCTCTTCTTCTTGCTGGTACACACATTTGCATATATTTGATTGTTACAGTGAAAATGGAGCAAGGTATGAACTTCTTTGTTTTGTTTTGCACTGTTTTTTTTTTTACCTCTGCGTTAGCCACCCACTGCGCCAGTGCAGTGGTCCCATTCAATTTTATTTTTCAATAAAATTCAATTTGCCACTTTAGATGAATGGGAGCTGTAGTTTTTGAATGCTAATACATGCTAATAAAATAATAATTCTTATATTTTTCTTAAAATGACACAGTGTTCACATTTGTAGACACATTTGTTCACATAGGTACATTTTTTAAATTTAAGAATACAAACTAAAATGCTGTATGACGTTTTAGCTTTCTATAAAGACCAATGAGAAAAGATCAAAGCTAGTGGAGCATAGGCTACCTATAGATTTCTGCACTCTATTTCAAGCTTTAGCAACTAAAATTAGGTTTAGATTATGTCAGCTTGTTAGTTGACTAAATACTATGTCTATATATGTCTTGTCTCACTGTTCAGTGACTGCCCTAACCTACATGCTCACTAGCTAATTGGTAACGCTAGCTATAGCCATTATGCAGAATTCGCTTGCTAAGTGAGCACAGCCAAAATAAAATCTGTTCAGGTTTGTTAATATCTACTTTAGTACTTTAATATGATGAAACACAAATTTCACATAAAATGCAACAACATAACAAAACTGTAGGTTTGTGGGTTTCTGTGGGTTTAGCCCCCATTAGCTTATTAGATCAGTACAAGTGGGGCTCAGTTAGGTTGGGTCTTAAACATTGGTAGGGGCTGAGGCTGGGTTCCAGTATGCACAGCTCTCTAGGAAGATGGGATAAAATTGACAAATTGTTATTTGTCCTTCATGGATTCTCAGATGAGTGTGCCCCGGATTCAGAGAAAGCCTATATAATGGACCATTTTAATGTCATAGCTGATCAGCTCTCAGTGCTCTCAGAGTTTGACAACATGTTTCCTTTTTGATCTGACTGAACTGTGTGAAATGAAAGATCAAACAGACTATGTGACGCACTGAGCATGTCCAAATCTCAGGACATAAACTCACAGGACCTGTATCAAGAGCTGAGGACAAACCAAAGTGCGTCTAACTCCAAAGGGAGCGACTGTAGCACTTCAAACCCTCTGTTTCCTCAAAAATTGGACAAACATTTCACAGCTGTGAGACTGTGCTCAGAATTCTTGGTGACTGTGGCATTGGGAGAGCTATTCAGTGTTGAAAAAGAAAAGATCAGTAACTATTTACATCAGTGTCTCAGGACAGATTGTGTGGGCTCGCTGTTCTATTCACTGAAAAAGATGTTGCATCCAAGATGAATTACACACTTTCTCCTGAGTTTTCTGCCTAGAAAGCATGAAAAGTGACTTTCATGTAATTCATTCTACGTATGGTGAGTCCATCTCATTTATTTACACTACATGACGGGATTTCTCATAGTGCTGCCATATTAATCCATCTATATTAATAACAATCCTCTTAGCAATAAAAGTTGCTAAGAAGATCGCCTGTCATCGTGAGACCATATTTCAACATTTTTCCCTATAATAATTTTTATGAGCTGCTCAGTGACTATAATATCATAGTTGCGGGAGATGTCGATCTGGGACAATATGTGTGTGTTGTGACATCAGTGTCACTTAAAACCATAAAGATATACAATTTAATTTACCCAATTAAAATTAGGACAGATGAGCAACTTTTGCATCGAAATTGATTTGATATGAGGTTGAAAACATTTTTGCATTCAAAGTTGATATTACAGCATGTAAAATGACTGAACATCCTTTGTCCTACTTACCGTCTCTTCTGTTGAACTTAGCAGCATGACTGATGGAGGATTGTGAAGAGCTCTGGAAGGATGACTGTGGTAATATGGACACCAAAGAACTGTTGCAGTTATCTATGAAAGAAAAATTACATTAACAACACTTAAGTAAACAAAAGATTTTTATATGAAAAGTGTCAGACATGTGAGAAGTGTGGAAATATCTCAATGTGAAAGCTGTTCATTAAAAGAAATTGATGCTTTGTTCCTCCACTGAGGAAGTCATGTTTTCACTGTTTCAACGTTATATGCTTTCTTTCTGAGACTGAGACAAGAAGATGGACGTCAATCTCATGTCTATGTGTTAAGTATAGAGCTGGAGTCAGGACGTGGTTAGCCTAGCTTAGCATAAAGACTGGGAGCAGAGGAAACAGCTAGCCTGGCTCAGTTCAAAGTCAAAAATATACCTACCAACACCTCTAAAGCTCACTGATTAACATGAGTTACGTGTTTTTCTTGATGAACAACAGTGTTTCAGCATCCCCGACTATAGCGCAGGTTGTCAGATACAGTCAAGGAGCCCTGGTTTTGGATCTCTTTACAGCCACAATGGTACCAAACCTGAAAATCTGGCACAAATTCACCTGCTTCCAAGGTGCATGTAGAATGGAAATAGTCTGAGAGGTCCTTCATGAGCCACAAGCAGAAACACATTGGTCTCACAATAAAGTTGTTCTTTATGCTGCCAGTGTTGCTGGGGTTTTTACCTATTTAACCTCACTGTGAGGTTACTCACACACTCACGGGAAGCTGCACACTCCACTACACCCGGCTGTTGTTCAACCAAAAAATGCTTCAGCCCTCTAAAACCACAAACTGTAGTTTTTATATTTCTGTTTGGATTAGACAAATGAGATCAAACGTATTAATCAGTAAGCTTTGGAGGTGTCGTTGGGTGTATTTTTTCATTTTGAACAGAGCCAAGCTAGCTGTTTCCCACTGCTTTCAGTCTTTCTGCTAAGCTAAGCTAACCACCTACTAACACCAACTCTGTACTTAACACAGAGACATGAGAGTGATATTGATTTCCACACCTAACTCTCAGAAAGACAGTGTCTTTCTCAAATATTTAACCTTAAACATCCATCTTAACAAATCATTTTTCTTAAAACAGAAACACCTCTATGTGTTGAGATAATTGCATTTGTTCAATTTCCCTTGTTTTAGAACCTCTTCAGAAATGTGTGTCAGTATCTTGAAACAGGACAGAGTGAGAAAGATCACTGAACCAGACACAAATAAAGTGTTCAGTGGTCTGAAACGGTTACACCGCATTTTTATTTGTTCTGCTGAGAAAGAAAGAAATAGAAAATGAACATTTGAGGAGTTAAAGTTGTTGGTTGAAAATAAATTCATCGTGCAGTGACCCCTGGAAACAGGACAGAAGAGGCTTTCGTTCCTTGTGTTTGTGTGTGTGTGTGTGTGTGTGTGTGTGTGTGTTTGATCTGTTTAATCCAGCAGTGTGAGATTAGAGCACTTCCAACATGCAGGAGCAGATTAATGCTGAATGTATGCAGCATCCTCAGTCACATTTATAACATAGGAATTTGTTTTGCTGACATTTTTCATGTTTTACATTTTTACAGCATAAATACAGCATCTCATTGAGATGGTAATAGATGCTTTTTGACTGTATTTAACATGACAACCTTTTATCATCACTCATTTTAAATGTCAATAAGGCCGATCTCACAGCACCGATGCTGTCATTAACCTGGACTCTTGTCAGACGATGTCGTGATCATAAAATAATGCTTTTATCGGCAGCTCAGTAGCTTGGTGTAGGGATTATATGGCTTTATGGATACCAAAATACATGTATGTAACAATAATTCATAAACCTCAAAGAGGCACCAAAATTATATAGTATATAGTGTGTACATATTAATTGGTACAAAAAGATGAAGTGGAGTGATTACACTCACTTCAGACTTTCAGAAATAAACAACATTTACAATAAATAATAGAATTTAACTTGTTTTAATTCTAGTAATACTCTAGTAAATGTGGAAGGGTTTTGGAGTTCTGAATAGTAGAGGTTGGCAAAATTCACTCTTGTACAACATTAAATAGACCAGAATGTTTATCCACAAGCATTTATTTATCAAATAACAAAGGTAAAACACACGTGTACGGTGTATAACGGGTAATCTAACTAAATGTCCTAAAACAAAAGGAGTGTGTGTGTGCATATGTATGCAAAAGAGAGTGAGTCTGTGTGTGTTTGTGTGTGCCACAAAGAATTTGTGCGCATTTCTTTGTTGCCTGTGTCTCCCGCGCATGCACGGGCAAGAACACACGTGTAGAAACAAAACAGCACGTGAAGCGGGAGCCAATTCCAAATGTGTGTATGTGATCAGTGTAGGATAATGGTGCCAGGTTAGGAAAGAGGATGGTTAGTTTGCATGCAAGACCCTGTGTCTGTGTAAAGCATAACTAACATCAACTTAACTCTATGGCGGAGCCAATAGCCTAAACAGAGATCACAACAATACAGCTCAGTAAATAAACAAAATCAATACATGTAAAGTTACAGTACAGTGATAAAGTTTAACAGTCCTGTGCTGATGTGCGGCTGTGTTAACTGGCGATTATAAAGAGTACGGACTAGACCTGCTCTATATGAAAAAATGCCTTGACATAACTTTGTTATGATATGGCGCTATATAAATAAAACTGAATTGAATTGAATTGATTCCATCGGCTGTGGATTTGAGCCTGGCTGGGAAAAGTTGCGGTTCCGATGGTGAATGTAGTCCTTGCTGTGCAGTGTTCTGATGGTGCAGGTCGGAGGAAACCAACTGCTCCTTTGTTCTGCTAACTTGCTTTGTTGCTCCTGTTGCTCCTAAAGTTAACTTAGCTGGCAGACTTTGTGTCGTAGCTGCTAACGCTAAATAGACTTGTTTACTCTAGGTTAGCGGTGTGCTAACCAGGGACCTTACGCAGGCTCTCGCGTTGCTGCTGTAGAAGAGAGTTTGGTAAGTCTGCTCCGTGCAGACCACAGTGGAGAGGACCTTCGTCGAGGTCAGAGGAGAAGAGGTAAGAGAGAGAAGAATAGGGGAGCTGGGGTTTTCTTGACCTGGTCAGGAGCGTAATCCAGGAGATATCAGGTTAGAGTTACAGGAAGTGATTGGAGGAGAGGGACGACTGTAAGCATAATGTCTTACATTTCAAAATAAAAGTTCAGTTGAAGTCACACAATGAACAAATTCATCTGTGGGGTTCCCATGGTCCCTACATCCCCCCTTTGGTCGCAGGATTTCACTGAATGTGATGATCCTGAGAGCACAAATGTACCTGTATGGTCCGTAGTTGTAAGAGTTAATTGGGCAACATCTGGGCAGCCAACTATTAACCAACTGGGCATTTGTTGACACTATCTATCTGGGCAAAACATGTCAAAAACAAAACACTCATCAAGTTATAGAACAAAAATAAACAGCACAACAACAATGACATAGCATAACAAATAACCTGTGTTTCGCAGTTATTCATAAGGGTTAGTGAGAACAGGAATGTTAGTGATGTCAGTGTGTTAAGGTGAGATGAGAAACAGTGGCATGTAGAAGGATAAGGTCATAATGGAATGTCCTAAGCAGGTGTTTTGACAAAATACTACCAGGGAGTTGGTCCAAGTGTGCTTGCAAAGTTGGACAGTGGTTGAGTCAAATCTGAATTTAGGCTTTTCTCAACTAATAGTAGGATGTCTGACTATTACTGAGTTTGCTGCTGTTGCTGACAAATCCAAGTTTATCTGTGTACTGAAAGAAGGTAAGGTACTCTGAGTTAGCATCTATCTTACTTTCAGTACAGAGGTTGACTGTGTTAGCTATGACCTTGAGAAGCGAACTCTACCACTCTTGAGCTTAAAGTTTTTCTTAAATTGCTGTTCAGGGCTGCAACGCTATGGGTAGCCAGAGAGGGATTCAGATTACAGTTACAGGAAGTGATTGGAGGAGAGGGACAATTGTAAGTGTCATGTCTTACCTTTCAAAATAAAAGTTCAGTTGAAGTCACACCATGAACAAATTCATCTGTGGAGTTCCCGTGGTCCCTACATTAGTAACAACTGCTAGATCAACATGAGGCGCTATCACATTTCATACTCGTTCAGTTGTCTGACAACAAAAACAGAAAAATATGTAAATGAGAATTATGAGGCTGCATTAAAACACAGTATAGGTGATCCCAGAGAGCAGGAGGGAATAGAACGGAGGTTCGGGCTCTCATCTTCCTGTGACGCAGCCATGCCCTCCACAATAAGAGCAGTGAGCTTTGACAACAACACTCTGTTCTGTTGAAGCTCAGAGCTGCATTAAGTGGAAACTGGCACCGGCCTCATCATCCCCCCACTCTCTCCATCCGTCCTCACAGAGACAAATGCTTTTGTTGTGGATGTTGGTCCACTTCAATTCAAGAGGAATTCTAAACACATCTACAGTAGGGCTGGATATTTAACCTCAAAATTTTTTGAGTATTGACTGACGTGTCAGTAGCAGGAATCATTGAAAAGTGTTCAGCAACAAAAGGCATCAAACACTTGGTCAGATTCTTAGGACTGTTACATTTCCTGATTTAAGCAATTTAACACTAAATGCACTAAATCTTTTTTGAGTTAGTAAATTACATGTATAGTCACTTTACCCGCACGCACACACATAACCCACCCAACATATAAATACAGCAATCTTTTTCAGCAGTGTGGACAGAAAGGAGTATGGAAAGACTGAGAGCGTACACCAAGCAGTAGTAGAAATACTACAGCAGTAGAAATCTTACTACTATTACTACTACTAGTAAGCTAGTAGTTTACACTGTTGATCAGTGTTAAAGTGTTAGGGGGAAATCTACACCTTCCCTACCACTCATTCACATCCCCTATTCTGTCACTCTCCACTGCATTGACTGAAGCCTTGCTAAGCTAAGGTTAAACTTGCAGTTCAAACCGCTCTGAACCACTGTCTTGGCCATTAGTAAAGATGAAGGCCTGATGTTACCATCAGTGCTTTCAATTTCAGTCGGAAACAGAGATCCTTCGGGAGTCATGAGAGTGAAATGGGAGCTGTTACCGGCCGGTATAAACGTTGCAACGAGAGTTACAGAAAGGTGTTGGTTAAAACAAGGGGAGAGACGGAGGGACACTGAAGCAATTAATTGGAAGTGCACTGATTGAATCCAATCAGTGCACTTCCAAATTATTCATACCAAATTACATATATCTTTTCAGGAAAATAATTATGAAATCATGGACCCTTAAAATAAAGCTTTGCCCGAAATGTAATTATTGCCAACTTAATCTATCACTGTGATGGATTATAGGTCAAGCAAGTGTCAAGCGTCTGTTTTTAATATGGAAAGTCATGAATGCATGAAATGGTCGAACCAAATGGGTTAAACTTTATTTTACAGGTTTATAATTTGCCAATAATTTCCTAGGAAGTTTCCTGCATAGTAGAATGTCATTTGGTACTAATTATAAGCAAAATAGGAGTTTCCTAGAAAGACAAATGATTTTAAACCCAAGTATATATTAAATATTAATTTATTATTGGAAATGTTATCCTCCCTATATGTTGAATTGTATGATTCTTGTTCATATTTTTCTCTTTTTTCAGCTGACCTGTGTGTACAAATTGAACAGTCTCTATTTTCACTTTAATTAGTAGAAAATGACATAGGTCTCTGTACTTGTCTTGTTAGATCTTAGTGCTGCATTCAATACCATTGACCATCACATTCTATTACAGAGACTAGAACATTTAATTGGCATTAAAGGCACCGCACTAAGCTGGTTTAAGTCCTATTTATCAGATCGATATCAGTTTGTACATGTTATCGATGATTCCTCTATGCACACCAAAGTTAGTCACAGAGTTCCACAAGGTTGGACCAATTCTATACACCTTCTATATGCTACCTTTAGGCAATATTATTAGGAAGCGCTCCATAAATTTTCATTGTTATGCAGATGATACCCAATTATATTTATCGATCAAGCCAGATGATACCAATCAATTAGTTAAACTTCAAGCATGCCTCAAGGATATTATACCTGGAAGACCTGCAAGTTTCTGATGTTAAACTCAGACAAAACTGAAGTTATTGTACTTGGTCCCGAACAGCTTCGAAACACATTATCTAAAGACATAGTTTCTCTAGATGGCATTGCCCTGGCCTCCAGCACCACTGTAAGGAATCTCGGAGTTATCTTTCAATCGGGATTTGTCCTTTAACTCCCACATAAAACAAACTTCAAGGACTGCCTTTTTTCACCTACGTAACATTGCAAAAATCAGGCACATCTTGTCTCAAAAAGATGCAGAAAAACTAGTCCATGCATTTGTTACGTCTAGGCTGGATTATTGCAACTCCCTATTATCAGGCTGGCCCAATAAGTCCCTTAAGACGCTCCAGTTGATGCAGAATGCTGCGGCACGTTAACTGACAAGAACCAGGAAAAAGGATCATATATTTTTTCCTTGCTTCTGTCTCCTAGTCCTGCTCATGGTGGGAACTGTTGGGTCTCTGTAAACATAAAGAGTCGATCTAGACCTGCTCTTTATGGAAAAGTGCCCTGAGATAACTTTGTTATGATATGGCGCTATATAAATAAAACTGAATTGAAAACTGAATTTTCTCATGACTTTCTTTGGACTTTAATGTGTTTCAGGATAACGGATGAACACCAAGTCCACGTCTGAACAAGACGAGTCCAAAAAAAACAAAAAGCATTTTCAGAAACTCCTGAACAGAAACCTGCTGCTTGTCTCGACCACAGAAGAAGAAGAGGACACAACGAGATGATGTCATTCAAAGAGCTCCAGCTCCAGAACATGATGGAGATACAAGCTTTCTGTTAGTTTCATGTGTTCATGTGAGGAAGGCTACAGCCTCCTCATCGCTCCACACACACCACTGATGTTTCCAGCCCTTCACATTGACTCGCAGGCTTCATGGACGCCAGCATTTCGTCATCAAGTCTGCTTTTATCCACAAACAGCTGTTACACCTCACACAGCAGAAAACGCTTGTTTGTGATATTTGGAGTTTTTTCCTGCTCAGATTTTTTAATGTGCAAATTGAAAATGTGCATAAAAGCAGGTGGATGGAAACGCACTGTTGCATTATTTGTTCAAATCGTCACAACTCTGAAAAAAAGATATAATTAACTTAAAAATAAAATACTCAGCATCTTCTAAAGTCTAAAATGAGGATGCTTGGTTGTCACATGACAAAGACACAGTATGGAAAATGACCATTACCTGCACTTGTAAATGAAAAAACAGTAAGAAACAAAGCCAACTTTGTTTTCTTGAGAAAATGAGTTGAACAAGTCCTGAAGTCGAGATAATGAGCCTAAAAATATTTATTTACCACGACCACTCTGAGCCTCCATAGCAAATGAGCCTGAGGAGTTGAACATCTGTAAATGTTTTATTGTGCAGCATTTTAGCTTTAATTGTTGTTAAATGTGAAATTAGTTTGAGAAATCTGTTTGTTCTCAGGGTGCAGCTCGCCTGTTAACAAGGCCACCATTTTGTTGGAGAAACATTAAAGTTGTAGTTTCTGTTTTATTGTGTGACTTTGGATGAAGCTGAGTATCTGCACGATAATGTGGCCAACGATATGAGAAGTTCATCACAAGTGAATTTTGAACATGCTGCCGTCTGTTTTTACCCCAAAACATCCGTTGCTACACAAGTGACAAATAGGTANTGAAGTTTTATTCATAATGTACAAATACTTTATAAAACCAGAAACAGCAGAATTCATATTTGTTGAAGCCACAGGAAGTAAGATTTTAATTAGATTATATTTTTATTCTCCACAACGCTAAATATACGTTAGGACTCTGCGTGGAAACGAGCAACACTTGAATCTTCCTCAGTCAGAAATAAAACTTACATTAATTTACACCATGAGAAGTGAAATGGGATTTGAAGATCAGGATTTGTGTTTTTTTTCCTTTTACGACATGAGATACAAATATGAAAACAGAACAAACAGACATGTACATAATCTTAATCACTAATAATGACACTAAAGTTTAAAGTTACTACTTTCAATGTTTTATTTGAGTCATTTCATGTCAAAAGAAACAAGTTATTAAATGTTCTGGTGTTCAGTGTGACCGAGGTTTAAGACAGCACTGTCTTTTCACCGAAATCCAGAGATATTTCAGTGACTAAAAGCGACTCTAATCAATATTTATATATTAACAATGGATCAAATGACGACGTCACAGTGACGAACCCACAGATAATTCTCACCAGACTTTGCAGCTCTTTAGTTCAGTTTTCTGCAAGAACACAGTCTGTTGGGAAATACTAGAAAAATAGACTCTTTTAAAAAGCTAATAGATCTTATATAGATATAATCCTGCACTAATAATAATACTTACGTTTGGAGACAGAATCGTGTTTCAGTTTGTGAAACTCAGTCATGCTTTGATTGAATCCAAACTTTCAACAGGTTTTATCTTCTTGTTTCTGTGTTACAAACAATTATCTGTTAAACTGTGAGAAAAGTCTGGTACTGGTGGTCATTTATGCATGAAGGCTGGATGCTGCTTTCTCACATCAACTTCCAAAATTATATAAAATTATAATGTGGAAATTAACTGTTATTCTCCATCATACCACAAGGTGGCGCTGCGACGAAAAACGAAACAAACCTACAGTTAAGTTGTCATAAACAGGACTAATCTGCAGAGGCACTTTGGGATCAGAAAATATGAATGAATATAAAAACAACTAAAAAAGTCCAGGTCCAGGTTCCAGGTGGAGGAGGTGGTTGAGGGTGGAGCAGAAGGAGTGGAGGAGTCTCAGTGTGTCTGCAGAGACTGTGTAGAAGGACAGAGCAGCAGCAGAGCAGTCCAGATACACTGATGATACACTCTCCTCTCCGCTCCACCTCCCAGTAACATGGCCCAGTCAGAGCCTCTCCACACACAAGCTGCTGCTGCTGCTTCAACCTCTCTGGATCATCAGGACACAGCTGATCCTCTCAACACAACCACCTTCCTCATCACTCACACTCTCACAGAGATCACAGCTTCCAGCTGGTGAGAGAAGAAGACAGACAGCAGAAGTCATAAATCAGTGTTTACAGAGACTCCCTTCATCAGCTGTCAGTCAGTGATGCAGCACATCCAGTATAAAGACCAGCAGGGACTCGAGTCCTGTTCAGACCAGAAGTGGAGCGGCTGTGTAGCGTAGCCAGCTTCCTTTCAGCTCTCATGTAAATATGGAGTCTGTTCTAAAAGATATTTGGACAAAACTAAAGACAAACGGACAGATATATATATGATGTTAAAGGTCCTACATGTTCATACAAAGACTGAACAGCAAAACATCAGCTGGGATTACTGGACTTCAGCAGAGGTTCTGGTCTGTAGAAAGACCACATGGTTACTAAATGTAATGCTGGTTCTTTGCAGGCTTCAGTCAGACTGATCTCAGAGCTGTGACAAAGATGAACTGATCAATTGTTTAGTGTTGAAATGAGAGAACAAACACTCTGAGATCAGATTTGATGCTACGACAGTTTGATGAATGAGGACCACTGTCTCTATACATCTTGTAATGCTGTCAGCTGGAGTCCAACAGTCGTCTTCACATCAACTCAAACACATGATCACAACAAGCTTCTGGCTCTTCTGATTGGCTGACTGTTCTCTCTCTCTCTGTCNAAACCAGACAGCAGCTTCACTCCTGAATCCTGCAGCTCGTTGTCTCTCAGGTCCAGCTCTCTCAGATGGGAGGGGTTGGACTTCAGAGCTGAGGCCAGAGAAGTACAGCTGATCTCTGACAACCAGCAGCAACTCAATCTGAATAAAGAATAAATGATGAAGATAAAAATCATTTATAATCCAATCAGATGTGTTAAGGTTTTAAATGTGCAGCTCAACATTACTATGTCCTAATCAATGAGCTTTTCCCTAAAATGAGTAGAGTGACTTTGTC
>LKNJ01007134.1:0-13676 GCA_002120245.1 Maccullochella peelii
CTCCCTCACTCGTTGCATTTTTAAAATATGCTGGAAGAGAGGGTTCTAGCTGAATTTGAGGGTGGAGTTACACTTTAAATGTAATTCAACATCTACAAATAAGTGTCTAAAGCCCTTCTCACAAAATATAACTCATGCATGAAAAAATCCTAGGGGAAAGTACAATATATGTACAGAGTACAATACACATGATAATAATAATGAAGTATATAATGTTATATATAGTATATGTGCAGTATATGTAATATACACGCATTGTACGGTAATAATACAATACTATGAATTATATATATACAATAGAAATGAAAATGGTGGTATAGCATATAATATAACAATATTAAAGCACAATAATAATATTATAGTAATAATATAGTATTGATATATAGTGATCTAAGTAATATAGTGCTATGTAAAATAAAATCATGTTATAGATATGTTGAAACTTCTACTACTCCCATTGTAATAATAATACTGGTAATATAATCAGGGACAAGGCGCATGTGTTTGTTGTAAAGTGCTTGTCATAAATGCAGCATTAAGACAAATACTGGCCTACAGGTTGTTTTATTATTGCCACCACCAGAGGAGAACAATCACAGACTTGAAATTAATACAGTAAAATCAGAGGCACCGAACAATGTCCACACACACACACACACACACACACACACACACACACGCATGTGTCTCCTTGTTTGATCATTTGCTTAATACCCAGGAAGGATGGAGAATAAGTGGTAAGACTTATCAGTGGGGTTAAAGGGGGTTAAAGCATGTGAGTCAGGGAGAGGAGAGCCACTCCCAGGTTTTAGAGAGTGTGTGTGTGTGTGTGTGTGTGTGTGTATTTGGGATGTGGAGGGGGCCTGGGGTTATTCAGAACCACATGAGTCCCTGCACCTCCGGGGTCCAGGTCTGGGCTTTGTATATTGTGGCCAAAAAAGAAAGGAAAACGCTACGCGTACACTCAGCCAACAGCCTACCCCCCCTCAACACACACGAACACACACAGCCTGTTAACGGGTGTGTGTGTTCGCTGACCCGTTATGACCTGTCCTTTCTGAAGGCAACAAAGGTGGGAGTGAAAGAGGCGTGAGATCACACACATTTAAATCAACTGGATGAGTGCTCTTATTCATGCGATACCCACTGGGGCGAAAGCTGACAATGTCCTGCTTGTTCACTGCCTCCGTATTAGTCCCGGACAGACTTATGTGGCTGCAGTATCTGCCACACTGCTCATTAGATTAAATCATTGTTTTTATAATGTGGGCATTCTCAGTGTGTAATTAGTTCAATACCTGTTGTGTAGACTGAAATGATTGACTGACCAGTCCATGTGACTGTCCTGATCCTCAAACTGTCCACTTCTTCAAGATGGAATAGTATATAAGCACTTTGTATCTATTCAGTGTTAGATGTTTTTGAAGAAAGCGTCATATTTGTTCAGAACTGGAACTGTAAATGATCAAATATTGGATGCTAGTCTACGTATATTATTTTTGTCCGATTTATTTTAACAATGAATACCATATTGCCTCAGAGATATTTTCAGGGAATTTGACCATGGAACCCCACAGAGTTCAATGTTAAGTAAATAAAAAACATTATGAAATAAATAATCATATAATAAATTGTCTAAAATATATAAATGAACAAGCAATTTATGAAATAATTAAAAAAATTATTAAAATTCAACTCATTATTATGACATGTTATTTTATCATTCATTTGCTGAATTTTACTGGATATCATTTTTATGAAATTATTGAGATTTTTATTTCAAAAGCATCCTTTTGTAAAAGTCTCTTTTTATTTCATAATGCCAATTTTTCCCAATGCCACTTTGCTTGGCACGTATTGCAATGTCACTTTTCATGGCAGCGGTATTGTCACCGCCCCTTCACCTTTCAGCCAATCACAGACCTCACCCCAGGTCTCTGAGCCAAGTAGGGCAACACTCCCTTTTCTGCCACAAAAGTATAAAATGAAATAGGCTACTACTGTTTATGCTCAGAATGAGACACTAATAATATCTTCTGTGTAAAAAAATCTGACATAAGAATAAAATAAAACATAAAAATAAAAAGATATGTTCAGGTATTACTGGGCAGATATAACTTTATATTGTCAGTCTTTAACAAAGATGTTTGTAACTAGCATTACCACTTTAACATTAGCAAGGTGTGGAAAAAAACTGAGTAGGATCCATCTTAATTCTCACATTAAATGTTAGTCGGCTTACGTGCTGTTAAAGATTAGCTTGCTGTATATGGTGATTTTGTGTTTGTCAGTGTGGTAACAGTAATGTACTGGTACCTTTTTATCCTGACCGGGAAGGGGTTAGAAAATACTGGAAAATGTTATTTCTATATTTATACTTTTTGAAGGCAGTATGAGATTAGGTCTCGTCCTACTGCGCTGTGACTGGCTAGTACTTGTTACCTCAATGTGTCCTTGTGATTGGATGCCATGGATGCATTATAAGACCTGGATACCAGACCCAAAGATCGCGCCTATTTAGTCCAATAAGAATAAAGAAAGTTTCTAGCTTCCGGGTTTACTTCCAGGGTATACGGCCCACTGAATATGCACAGTAGTGTTGGCCCCACCTGCGAGTTCCAGCTCGGCCCATAGACTTTACATTGTGATGACGTCACAGATCTATTAATTGCTTCTCTGGGCTTGAGGAAAGTTTTACAAATATAAAACCTCCATGGATCAAAAATTCAGAATCATAATTGTCCTTGTTTGCAGTTCGAGGTGTCCTGTCAACAATTTTACAGGTGCTGCAATACCGCGAGTGGCCACTGTGCAAACTGGAAGCAAGGCTGAGCAGCAGCACCTTATCCAGGTCTTATTATACATCCATGTTGGATGCTAGCTGTACTGTGACTAGTCTTTACTGCTATTACCATTAGCCAAGAAAGCTTCTTTAAGTCAACTCTATCAGATATGATAGATGTGTTACCAATACACCACAGGAGGTCAGTTAGTGTTACACCCATATCACAGCCATGGCTACAGCCAGGCCTCGGAAAGGGTCAGTGAGAGAGCTAGGTTCACTAGCTCCGCTAGTTATCTATCCAGCTGCAAATATACAGACTTGCACCTGAGCCAGCCACAGCTGAGGGTGCGCCCACTCACACTGTGGTCACAACCAGCAGCGGTCTACTGCATAATACATAATACTATCTCATAATATAGCTCAGCCTTTCTCTGTGGATCAGAGGGAATGCGAAACAGTAAAGCAAAATATTGCGAGGGAACGCAAAACTTAATGAATACAAAAGATTATTGTGAGGGAATGCAAAATATCTTCAGAAAAAAAAATCCCACCATGACCTTCTGGGGGCTCCGTACTTAAACCGACAGTACAGATTTACACAGGGCTCCAGGGGGCCTCCATAGGACTTGCCGCAAAACGGAAGGGGAAAAAAAATAACGCTGAGCAACCACAGAGAAAGACTCAATCTTTTTTTGCTCTTCACAGAGTTGTGTCTTTTTTCTGAGGAATATCTTTAATCAAAATGCAGCCAAAGTAACTCTGAATTAACCAGCTAAAGTTGTTGCCAATAACACTGTCTTTTCACTTTGAGACATAGGAGTAATAAACCAAGCTCTGGTTTGCCAGATAGGTGGATAGCATGTGCAGTCTTGTTAAGCTAATTAAACAAAAGAAGATGTTAGTTTCTGTCACTGTGTTTATTTACAGCAGCATGTAGATATTTGATTCAGAATGACTTTGACATTGCTGTTGCTCTCGCTAACTCTCGCTAATTGGCCAAATCTGGTAGTTGTTGCTTGTTTAATTGAGAGGCAGGGGGCTTGTGATTGGATGAAAGGTGAGAGGGCGGTGAACACCACTGTCATGAAATTATGAAATAAATAGTGACATTATGAAATGTGACAATATGAAATAAAAAGTGACACGAAATAAATGTTATTGGGGAAACAATCATTATGAAATAAAATTAGACTGTTGAAAAAGAGCATTTTGAAATAAAAAACTCTATGATAAAATAAGAAGTCCTGTCATGAAAATCAGAAAGATGACTGATGAATAACCTTTCATAATAATGAGTTGAGTTTTAATCATTTCTCAGATAATTTCACAAATTATTGCTGCATTTATACATTTTACACAATCAATGCATGTGACTATTTTTTTCATAATCATTTATTTTCTATTTAACATTGAACACTTTGGGGCTCCATATCTGACTTCCTTTCTCCTTATACTGTACGAAAACACCCACACACATCAAAAAAATATGAATTTTTAAAGTATTTAAAAAATGGTGATTTTTAAATCACACATTGTGACGTTGCTGCTTTAATGGCTAGCCTGAGAATTTTAAAATACAGTATTAAAGACCCTAAATTACCAATGTGTCTGACCATGCTTTTATATATCAAGTTAATGCCATGGCACACAGGTCAAATTTTAGGCTCCGCACTAATGGAAACATTAGATGCACTCATAGTGGTAGTCGTAGAAGTTCAAAATTCACCATCTGTACTAAAACACCAAAAGCACAGAAACATGCTTAAAGCCCTTCTATTGGGCAAACAGAGGTCACCTGATCAACTTAACACCATGTCTACTAAATGGCTTTCCCCAATTTTTAAAAAAAGAATTGTTTGTTGTTAACAGAGCAGGTTTGAAGAACAAAGTGCACCAACAAGTCAGGATTTCTAAAAACTGATCACATGACAGTCAGTGCTATGAAAAAGCTCTTTTCAACATCCTCACTATTAGCCAGACCTCTGAATCACCACCCATATCCCCGATTTGTTTATCAATTTGTTTAGAATTAGGAATATAAAGTTATTTACATAAAATATTATTATACTAGATATAAATTATAAATAAATATGTAAAATATGAATGAATGAAGTGAAACGAAATGGCAATACAGACTGATTATCACGCTACCTCACTTTAACCAGAGACCAGCTTTGCAAAGTTATCCACTTTGCAACTTCTTCTGAAATGCTACATTTTCACTTGTCAGAAACACCTGCTTAGTGGGTGAGAAAGGCAAAAAAGCACAGAGAATAAGATGCATTTTCAGATTTATCCATGTAAGCATGAACATTGCCTTAGTTCTACTCTCCTAATTTCAGAGCCAACCCTCCCAGAGACAGGAAGTCTCATACTCAGGGGGTGGCATGCTGCTTGAATGGGAGCTGTTGCTCATGGAGTCGAAGTCCCTCTCTGCTGCGTGGTTCCCTGCTGGAGCAGCCGAACAGGTCTAAGCCCCTCTTTTCTCGCCTTCCCTGTGGATTAAATGGCTTTTCGCTAGCCTCTTTTTCCTTCGCTTGCTGCCGACAGGAGTGGCATTTCACTTCTTCTTCCCATGGCCTCAGCAGATGAGGCAGCAGTTTTCTGTTTTTCTTCTTGCTCACTTGGAAGGAGCAAATGACCAGCAAGAACTCAATTAGCAACATGTCCCTCTCGGCTGGGGGTCCGAGACACCGCTTGTTGTGCCTGCATCCGAGATCAAGCCGGCCTAAGTGAAGTGACAGCAAGCGAGAGAAAAGGGTAAACGAAGTGTGTGTATGGGGGGGGGGGAGCATCTGCCCCCATACAGATTTGCTTAATTGGGTTTGACTCCCACAATTACAGGGTAATAATGGCCTTTTCAACCCAGCCAAGTCAAAGTGAAAGGCAGTTGCTCTGCACACCCGCATGCTGTCAGATGGTTTATAGCAGCGAGTGAGCGACAGAGAGAGGGGGGAGAGAGATGGGGGGAATTGGCAATGGACTTTGGTTAAGCAGTGGTTATTGAGTCTTTGATAGGACTCCAGGAGGCCAGGGCAGCAACAATGACAGAATTAATGGGCAAGGCACGATGAGAATGTCAGCTCAGCAGGAGGCTGCTGTGGCCTTTGAGCTGCCTTCTGACGCCTCTGTGATTGTGCTCTCCACAACACTGTGAAAAGGCTTGACCTGTTTGTTGGTGGATCTGGTCTTGAATGCATTTTTTACAAGCTATTGTGCTTATCATAGCGCAATACCCTGGAATTGTCTCTGAGTGAGTGAGCAACGTAATGAGGTCATGATCAAGTGGACATCATTTTGCTAATGCGTACACATAGGTTTGTCAAAAAATGGCATGTTTTTCCAAATAAGACACTCACTCAAGCAGATTGGAGTGATGGCAAAGGAGGCGGTATTCAAACTTAAGTCAAACCCGTGCAAAACACTGGGACATTTTTATTTTCAATACGATAATAACCAGCTGTAAGGAATCCTAAGAAAATTGGAAACGGCTGCAGTGAAAGACTACCCACTAACTAACTAATATTTTTTCGGGTAGGGGGCATGTCCCCGAACCCCCAACCTCAATTTTTGGACCCCGGTATTTCTATAACCATACGGCCCTGACTTCACAAGCTATTCTTCAACAGTTAACATCGTTTGGTCGTGTCATGCCCTTTTTACATTCGGACATCGTAGACATGAAGACAGGTGAGATTCAGCCCTTTTCCATGAGAACATTACACTAAAATATGCATCAAACTTTAACCAGATCAAGTAAAAGGCCCTGACAAGGAGCCTTAGCTTAGGGTTAGCGGATAATAGACAAATACTGCACTTACTGTAGTCTATTTAAAGACAGTGTTGCTGCTAATAGGTCCCACTTTAGTCTTGACATGCTTATTTGTACATTATCTGTGCTTAAACTAATACAGATGTTGGTTCAGTAGCATCACGATACAATGAGGGGGGCCCCCAAACCAAATCCTGCTTAGGGCCCCCAAAAGTCTAGGGCTGGCCCTGATTCTAAGAGATCCATGACTGCTGCAAGCAAATAATGAGGTGACTTATTTGACAGCAGGTTAATAAATGTGCAGATGTTGGATTTAGGGGTGTGCATGTATAACATTTTCATGCTATGATTGTAGGCCAAAAATATCATGGTAAACAGTATTATCATGATAACATCATGGATTAAACTTCCCTGGAATACTATTAGTGCTAAATGGAGTAAAATTACACACCATGATTGCCTTGGAACAAACAGTGAACTGTACATTGCCGCTTTGTCGGACTCTGGAAATGAAGTAATATCAAATATACTTACAACAGCAGAAACAATAGCAGGTTGGTTGTTTCAAGTTTAAGACAGTTCTAGGCTGGAAATGACTTTGGATGCAGCATATTGCCTGTGTCTCTTACTTTCTATATGCACCCATTCATGTTTTTGTCCCTGGTGTGAGTTTGTTTGTGACTTATTAGTATATATAATAAATAATCCCACACACTGTCGATGGCTTGTACTCTTTTGAGGGCGTTTGGGGGGTTTATGATCCAACCCGCCTTTCAGGAGTGTTTCTTGCTGGGTGTTAATAGCAGCGCTCCCCATACCTTGGCACAGTTATATTGTGCTGTGTTCACGGTGCCCTCTGAAAATGCAGATAATCACAGTAATGACGGTAACAGAAATTGTTGGCATTATTGTTACCATTAGGATGTTTCACCACAGTATATAAACCAGTGTACCAGCACATCTCTGGTTATTTAATTTAATATATTCAATAATAATATATATTCAAAGATTAAATGTAAATGTAATGGTTCAGAGATTTAAAACGTAAGAAGGGAGTGAAAACCATGTTTGATTTAATACATTTTTGAAGACGTTATCAAAAATACTAGAGTACTTTAAAGCTAATGATAGGATGAGTTAAGAAAATTCAAATAATTGAATCTTCAATTTGTATTTCAAACACTAGACACAAATAGGCTGTAGCACCGTACCGCCTCAATTACTGGCTTTGCTATTGGATTAGATGACATTTTTCATTCACATAATACTGGCTGGGGTGTAGTTACCAGGAATTAAAAAGATTTTTTTTCTCCTTCTTTTTATTTTTCTTTACATTTTTAATCTCTACATTAAAAAAAAAAAGTGTAAAGGCAAAATATAGCCGTCTTCTTGAGGAATATTTGGATCCACATTTTGATAAGAGAGTAGTAGTTGTGCTTCAGAAAATACAGATACAAAGAAACATGCTCTTCCCATAAAGCATCAGTGTATAATGTCACTCTATATGCACAGGAATAAAAACAAAATCCACTGGTCTGACACACACACACACACACACACACACACACACACACAAAAGTTTCCAGTGTGGGCCAACTTGTATGGACTTTAAAGCACCCTGCTGTCAGTCATGATTAGCCGTAACGATGGGCCCATTTTGACACTTCAGAATCAAGTCTTGGCAAATAGCCCTGGGAAGAGGAGCCACATGCTACGAGATGGCTTTTCCCTGATATAATTTGTGGCTGCAAATTACAAAACAGAGGCAGAAATAATGCGTAAAGTCAAGTTTGGTGAGGGAGAAAATGGAAAAATTTAGGGCTGTGTGCCACTCTAATGGATATCCTTGTGGCTGGGAGAAAATGGGACTCAATAATGTGTCCTTAATGTCTGCCAGCGCTGTTTCAGGGAACGTATCAGAAGAAATGTCCCCTGCCATTTCTGCAAGCAATCACTTAATGGGACGGGCAAATCTCAACAAAATGGATGTACTGATCTATTTCTGGGCTTGACAGATAGAATGAATGTGTGGCTCTTGGAAGACAAAAAAGAAAAAGGTAGAAGGCAAAGTAAAGAAAAGGCTCCAAACAAGAAAGGGTAAAAACAAGCCTTTCACGATTCATTCAGCTACGCAGCATGCCTGCAATGTTTGTGTGTGGCTTAAGTGCAGACACTGACAAGAATTTCAATTATTTAATTAGGGAGGGAAAATGAAAAGACTTAAGTGTTGTGATTTCTGCAGTCTTTCATAGATCAATCTAATGTGCGCTCACATTGGAAATCAACCAAGATGGAAGAGGGGCAAGTGAAGTAGCGTCTTCCTAAATCATGCAATTAAAATGGCAAATTAGTTTCTTGATATATTCATTTAAGTGGTTAAGTGGAAATGTTTCTCTCCCCGTCCACGCGGCTGTCTCATGGGTGGGTGTGGAGAGGCAGCGCCATCCACATGCTCTTATGATTAGGGCCGCCGTTCATTTGCTGAGAAAACGCTGAAAGCACTTGCTGCACAAATTAGCCATTTGAAGGCTTGAAAACTCAATTCCGAGGAGTTGATTTAAGCATTTAGGCAAAGCGTGGCTGGGACGTAAAGATTTAGAAGCATTTTGCCCACTAATGTCGATAAATTTCAGAGGCCATTATAGGTTTTTGTGGCCTTGTTCCTTGTGAAACGCACAGCTGGAAAATAGCAGCATTTCACACTTTTTGGCTCATTTCTGTCACCTTCACACATCTATTCTTACATGATCTATAGGCTGTTTTCCTGTTCGGCACCTTTGTTGTTGGTATAATTTGATCATTTTGTCCATAATGAAAGGTCATCTGCTGCTCAGCCACTTGTTCCATTAGCACAAAGATGGATCGAAGCTTCTGATTGATAGGATGTGTTAGTGGGATATATTTGACAAGGACAGTATATGAAGAGAAATGGAGTGTGGCACTGAATTTACTAAATGTAGAAACATGTAATACACTGAAAAACATAGATAGAGGTAAGCAATAAAAATAAAAAATAACAGAAATTAAAAATAAATGAAAGAATTCCAGGATTGGACTCGAAGAATGAGGATATACAATAAAAAACATGTATCTGATGATGATCTCTCAACGCTGGCTTTTCAGGTACTGTGTGACTATACATGTAAGGACATTTTTAGATTGCTTCAGCTGTGAATTTGTGTACACAACTCTTGAAAACAGAGATATTCTCTTTGAATCAAAAAATCTTGAAAAAGTAATAAAAGCTTTACTGCTTGCCATCAAAACCTTGTAGTGGTTTATATTTCCATGAATCCTAGTTAAATTGTTTTTGCACATGTCTGTGGACAGTTTTCAAGAAATAATGTAGGCTAATACAATTATAATAAAAATGAATCATTAAGGAACCCAAATCCCAGTGATTGCTATAAACTGAGAGGCAGTTATTGTGAAATTTAGAATAATCCTTCCCTATAAAATCTATAGAACAGCTTTAAAGCTACAACGTGCTGTGTTTCTCCTCCGATTTGCAATTACAAAATAATACTCATCATTTATTTCTATGCACATATATCCTCACACTGTGTGTTTTTTTTCCCTTTCAGTTTTCCTTTTGTTGTTCCTTGTTCCTGTGAATTGGTGGAAGATCAGATCCTTAAGTAAAAGTAGAAATACCACAATGTAAAAAACTCATAAAAGTCAATTAACATTCTACTTCAGTAAAAGTACAGAAGTATTTGGCCCTAACAATGTGTTAAATATAATACATTAGTGGATTATTATTATTGTTATTATTGTATTATTATGAACTTATTTTCCCTGATTAGACCTCTTCTCAGGACTTTGTGGCCTGACACAGACTGGGCTCAATTTACTCTCTCTTTTTCCTGTGAAGTTTTGTTGTGAAACAAGTTACAACTTTATCATTCTTATAAGGTAAATCATGCCATGGCGTTGCACAACTCCAACTTGAGCAGGCATAAGCAGACATAATAACTAAAAATACCATACTATCATAATTTATAGGTTGATCATGTGTTTTGTGTGTAAAATCAAAGTAGCTAACAGTCAAATAAATGTGGTGGAATAAAAAGTACAATATTAGCAGTATGAATTGGAAATGCTAAAGTAAAGTACCTCAAAATGACATTGTTATCACATATCACAATTTCTTCAGCCAGTAAAGCCTGTAATCCTGTAACTATAAAATTGAGTGATGAGTTTCTCAGTGAGACAGAGCTTTAAAACAGCTTACAATGTGAGACAAAAAGTGGCATGTGGGCCATCTTGCTCGGACAGTAGGTGCACATGAACAAGCCCGTGTGCAGGAGGATTTCAGACATGCCTAAGCTTAGTGACTTTACCACAACAACGCAGGCACGCCAGCCACACACTCTTTGTAATTACTCTTGCCACATTACCTTCCCAAGTGCTACATGAGCTCCTTACCCACCGATGATACCACATAAATGTAGACTTTCCATAACAAAATTAATCTCTCAAAAGCTGGATGGATTCAAGAAAACATGGATTTGCTCTTCTGTCACAGATGCATATTGTCCACTTTGATGGTGCATGGGAGGATATCAAATGCCCTCCTCGCTGCCACACTCCAGATGGAAGAAAATAGGCTGTGGTCTATAAAAATGAAGTTAGATGTAAGTACAGCACTCAAATCTCGGGGAGAAAAAGTGCTTTTTCTGGGGCATTTTGTTGTTGTCAATTGGTCTGAGCAACTTGCTGTAATGCAGGTAATGGAGCTACTCTTCTCCTTTCATCTTCGGGGTTTGTGCGTATGTGTGTGTGTGTGTGTGTCAAAGCAAAGGGAGGCCTGGCTGGGTATGGGAAAGAGGCACAACAGGAGGAAATACAACCAGATGATGGAACATCAAGTCAGTGCACAGTGAAGGGATCTGGACCAGTGTGAGCTGCTTCTTCAAACATCTGCCGGCTGAACGTATTTCAGCAAGAGAATGTTGTTATATTATACAGCACTGGAACAAATGAATGATGATGAATGGTCTCGATTCCCATTGTCATCCTTTACACCTGACAGCGACAGGCATCTCATATCCACAGTCTGTCTACTTATAATTTACAAGGTGTCCTTATCTTTCCCTCACCAAAACAGAAAACTACCACAAACACTACTTCCTGTTCAGAGCTGACAGTAAACACATTGTTTGTTGACCACAAATATCCAACTCGCTCCTTTTTAAAGCTGCCTTCATATATTTTTTTCGCTACTATAGGGCAGCGCAACAAGCTGGAAGCACAACATTGAGATAGATTCATAATTGCCTTATTAAGTTGTTATGGTGAATGTGTTAGCACACAGTTGCCTATTTACACATCCAGCAGGCACAGAGCAACATTAGCATTCATGGATGGAAGTCCTTTATTCACCCTCCTTATTGCTCTTTCCAACACATAGGAAAATATCCGGCTCTTTAGCTACTAAATGCTCCACTACAGCATGTTTACCAGCTAGTCTGACTTTATCTGTCTGCTGTTTGCTGCTGGGCAGGTAGTGTACAGTGGCATTATCATAGCTTTTTTCTTAAAACTGCTGCGACTGGAAACCATACTAATTAGAATCGTGAGAGTGAACCAGTGAACAGTAAAGTAGTGCTGAGGGGAACTGCAGCGTCGTTTCGCATTTAGTCATCTGAACGTGCATTTCGTTCCAACTGATTTGAAGTAGCTGGAAGCACATGCCAAGGTTTAGTTCTGTTTCCTTTGTTGTCAGTGATACAATCACTCTAACTTTCAGCTTTAAGAGTTTTTGAGAATTTTCACATCCATGTTGAGTCACCAGTGTATGACTAATTTAGGCAAATGCAGCAAGCAGGACAGTAAACAAACAGAGAGTTTTTATGGTCAGTGTTCTTGACTGGCCAAGTCAGTCACATGGCTTCAATCCAACTGAGCATGTGTTTCACTTGCTGAAGACCAAGCTGATGGCAAAAAGCCCCAACGCGGGTGAGATGTGTAGCTGTCTACAGTTCAGACCTTATGGAGCATCATCCGGGAACAAACCAAGAGTCTGCTCAGGTCTGTGGTTTGTAGACTGCAGCCAGTAGTTGCCTAAAATGGATTTAACACCAAATATTAAATATGACTTTGTCTTCAAACACTTACAGACTGCTGTTGTATTTCTGTATGTATGTAAAAATTCAGGTGGTCAGAGACACTGTACATTAAAACCTAGATCCAAATTTTTTTTGTTGGAGTTTTCAACCAAATTTCTTTGTTCCAGAACATATTTCTAAAGTCTTCTGTGTATACGACTTTGAATGATATTAACCTTTATTCTGTGGCTTTTTACTTTTCCCAGCTTAACAAGGCTCAAACTGGCTTGAAATGTAAACACTTACTTTCTATACAGAACAACCAACATATTTTATGCTATGCATACATGCAGAGGAAATGGCCGACCTAAACGACCATTTACAAGGATGTGACTTCATAACTGCTACAGTATATGCCATAACAATGCATCTTCAAAACTATTTTCTGCTATACTGCCATGTAACAGAACTGATTGCAATTGGGATCAGTGCAGGTTATTTGGATGGTCATCTTGATCATGTATTGATTAAGAGGAGTAAAAGAGATTAAATGCTGCTTAAAGAATTAAAACAAAATGTTCTTGCTGGATATTTGGAGATGTTTGCTATGACTACAACTACAGCAAGATAAACTGTAACAAGAGCATGTGGTTGTTCTCACTTCAAATCATCCTGTCCAATATCCAGCTCATAGGCACACTGTGCTCACAGAAGTGCATTTACACTGTACAGATAAAATATTAGTGACATTGTGCTAATACCCAATACACATATCTGCTCTTTAAGTTTTAAACTTGTAGTGGTTTTTATGTACTCTCATTATGTTATACATTATGTTGTGCATCATATCCATAGTATATTCATCATTCAGTATACTCATGGGTGCATGTGTGTAGTTCAACGGCAGAGCCATAAGTGTGTGTGTGTAATCAACAGGCCGCACCAGAGATATGTGTGTAACCAATTGTTTTTGCCAAAAAAAAAAAAGGAAACTTGTGTTGGAGGAAGGAATGTGTTGACTCTTCCAGATAATTCAATTCAATTCAATTCAGTTTTATTTATATAGCGC
>LKNJ01007135.1:0-13676 GCA_002120245.1 Maccullochella peelii
ACCCCCACCCCTGCCCCTCACACAGTCCTCTGTACGCTGGCTGTACACCCCCACAAAGCTCTGTGGGGGGACAGGTAACCCACAGCAACCCCAACCAGAAGTCAGAATGAGTGTGGCAGCTGTCCAGGACCTGCGCAGCATGCTGTGTGTGTGTGTGTGTGTGTGTGTGTGTGTACTGTATGTCTGTGTGGAGTGTCTGTGCATGAAACTTTTTGAGAGCAGTCACTGTACAGTGACTGTACCAATGTACATTTAGTCAACAATATTTCAAAATCACAGGTGATCCTATTCACATCACCTATTCCATCATGGATCAAAGCTCTTCATATGATTTT
Source organism: Maccullochella peelii (assembly GCA_002120245.1). Classification (NCBI taxonomy): domain Eukaryota; kingdom Metazoa; phylum Chordata; class Actinopteri; order Centrarchiformes; family Percichthyidae; genus Maccullochella; species Maccullochella peelii. The sequence goes on from LKNJ01007135.1 coordinate 336, forward strand.
TGTAACTGCACTCTTAATTACAGTCTGTGTGGGTGGTAAAGTGTGCAAAAGTGCATGTGTCATTGGGTCCATGTTTGTACATGTTTCAACAATTGGTTCGTCTGCATTCTTTAAAAAACAAATCGCTGAGGTGATACTTGCGCCTGTCTGGGTGTTACCTCTGGTATTGCAAGTTTGATGGAGGAGGATATGACTGAGGACTGTCTGTTTATGTGTGTGTGTATGTTTCTAACTAGTCTGTGTGTCAGGTAAAAGCAAGGCATGGCAATTTTATTCATAAAGCATTTTTGATTACAAGTTAACTCAATGTGCTTTACATTTAAATGCATACAGGAAAAGCAACATGTACAGAAGAATATAATAAGAAAAATAAACAAACAATAACAAAAGAGAAGAGGAAAAAAAAAATACAAATACATTGACCAACCCTTCATCCATTCAACAGACACTTACTTTCAATGTATTTTTTTTTCCAGAGAATAGGACCAAAATAACTAAAAGCAGCCTCACTAGATCTGGATTTTATTCTAGGTACTGTTAAAAAACCACCACATGATGACCTGAGAGGTCTGAGTGGGTTGTAGTTAGTGAGCAGGTACTGGGGTGAACCAAACCATTAAGAATGTTTCAGTTAATTTCCATACTGCACCAGTGAAGTGAGTACAAGTACTGGAGTGATGTGTTTGGCTTTGCATGTTTGTGTAAGGAGACTGAAATGGGAAGTAATTAGACAAACATGCTGATGTGCAGGATGTGACCGCACAGAAGAATGACAGCCACTTTAAATGGACTGATCTTCACATCGCATTTACCTTAGTACACATCAGGAACACCTTGTCCTGAACAAACCATCTCTCTGTCCTTTATTAATGTCTCTCTCTCTGTATTGCCTGCCCTGATACATATATGTGACCACAGGGCTCATGGACACATATCATTCTTGTCCACAATGCACTCGCCCAATTTCCTCCCGCATTTTCTGTATCTATGTCAGCCCCCCTTGTTTCTTCTATTTTGCCATAAATTCCCAGAGACCCCAACAGCTGTGCAGAACAAGGTCTCAAGAACTTTTAAGTTAGCCAGACTGGCAATAACTAAATGAAAGCTGTCTGAAATTAGGTTTTCCCTCCAAAAGGGCTGACTTCCTCTAAAAAAAAAAAGCTGGTTAGCAGAGGATAAAAGAATCCTCTTATGTCAGTAAACTCGTTACGCCGTTGCTGCCATGCCATGCTAGCCCCAGAGTTTCCATGGCACCCGGTGTTATCTATGTGTATTTTTGTTGGGACTTGTAGTTTTGGGGGTTGAGTGGCAAAATGAGATTTTTTTTTCCCCACACCAGGAGGTGCAAGAGGGGAAAGATAAGAGAGAGTCTCCTCTCAGCATTAACGAGAGAAAATAAGAGAGGGAGAGAGGATGGAGAGACGCAGCGCATTAGCTGCACAGATAGAGAAATGAATGGCCGACGCAGCAATACTGCTACACCTTTGCTACACTATACAGAGATTCTGCACTGGCCTGTAATTTACACCAAGTCTTGTATACTGGAATATCCAAGGGTCTATCGCTCCATAATATTATCAACAGCATGTTGGAGTTCTTTGTTTAACCTGGCAGACACTATGCTTCGGAGAATAAAGAAACATTGGTTAAAGTTTAGTTTGGGTTTTGGGAAATATACTTCTTGTTATATGCTGTTTAAAGATATGTTGAAAGTGAAATTAACCTAATCTAACTCAGTTTCTGTGAGTATATTGGCTCTAAGACATGCTATTCACTGTTGATATACTGTAGCTTCAGATTGCATGTAGGGACATAGATGGATAGACAAGATAGTCCTAGTCAAGTTAAGTACAAGTGATAACACAATTCTCCAAAAACCACACTATTAAAACTACTAAAAACATTGAACTTTGGAGAACTGGCCTTGACCAGCCTTTTTAGCAGGTTTGACATACAAATGGACATTTTCATATAGAATAGTAGCAATAATAGTACCATAAATATTAGTAACATCATTAGTAATGATATGATTAGCAATGTTAGTTTCAGCTGTAGTTCAACAGTAGTAATGTATCAAAAGGGCATGTCTTTTTTTCCCACACACTCAATACAAAAATCTCTTAAAAACAACATTTCGGTTCAAATTTAGGGATAGGCCAGCGCCTGTCGTAGACCTGTCCTGTGTTCACTGGCTGCTGGCTTTGTCTTAGCTGTCAGCTCCAAAGTGTGTGTCCGTCACTGCTCACCTGTGATGTGTGAATGAAGGTGCAGGCATCGCCGCCCGTGACCTTGACTCAGAGTCAGTCTGAGTTCATGTGCATGTCTGTCCGTCTTTCTGTTATGTTGTTTTTAATTTGTTTTTTGGTCAAGATGTGCATTCATACCTGTAGAGTAACCCCAACACTATTATTCCAGCTTACTACTAGTAATACAGGTATAACAGGTACAGGAAGTGGTGCTACAAAAGAGTATTATGTTGCAGCACCATTGTCACATTTTTTTAAGTAAAGCCTACTACTTTAGTAGTACTACTACGACTACTAACTACTACAAATACCATTAATACTACTTTTACTTTAATACTACTACTAATACGACTCCACTGCTTCTGCTCCGATGACTACCACTATGGGGAATAAGACTGAAAATAAAAATACAATATAAAAATAAAACAGGAAAAAGTTAATTTTCTATTCTATTTATATTAAAGGGAAACTTAAAAAGGGTAAGTATTAGTCATTTTGACCCCAAAAATTGTAAAAATAGGGCCCCACACTGTTCAAAGAGACATTGTGGTTTCTCGTCTGTGCTATACTTTCAACATAGAGGAAATTACACATTTTGCCAGTCTAACTACGTGGTCATGTATGTGTGCCTATGCATGCTTTGTTTGACCCTTAGGCCTGTTTATGTCAATCTATTATGTTGTCTCGTCAAGATAAGCATCTGCGGTTGTGTTTGGTCTGCTCCGTCTCTTTCTCCTTCTTTCATTTGTTCTTTCTCTCACTTGTCCCTCTCTGCAGACTCGGGTTACACTCCTCCGTCAGATGGCGTTCTGCCTGGCTGAGCTGCACTTGTGGTCCACCAAGAGCTCACTCCAAGTCAAAGGTAGCACTTATCACCATGTTCAATCTCCCTCTCTCTCAATAATTCTCTCCCTGTCTCCTTTCTCTCTTTCCTCTCACTCGGTCTTGCTCTGCCTCTTTCTGTCATCACTCACTTTGTTTTCACACCTTCTCCCCACCTTAGGTATATCTACTTTAACAATCTGACTCTCAGTCAACACCAGTTCTCACTCTCAGTTTTCACTTTCTCTTTGCTCGCTTCAAATCCTCGTGCTATCGATGTCAGTTTATTGCGTTATACGTGACATTCTTTATATTGTTTTACATCATTAAACTGTATTTGTACGTTGTTTAAAATGTAACTAGTTAGCATGACCACAAGCAACTCAAGAAACCAGTGAAACATCTGTATGTTTTGAGACCACACACGTTGACTAATGTTAACAAAGGGATGACACCATTACACATTTTTACCTGACTAGCCTTTTACTGAAATGCCTTTCCGACTACAAGTTCCCAAGTTTGCCATGTTTGAATCAAGTGTAAATCAGACTGACATAGAAGAAAATGAAACAAAAACAAACTAAAGAAAGTCTTCTAGCTGTGAGAAAGTAGGTGGAAATCAGTTATAACACTTAGTAGCTTGTGATGTCAACATGAATGTCTATCATTACAGGAAGGTTGTCCAAGGTCACCCAAGGGTGCTCGTGCGTTATCAGAATGAGTACAGTGACGCAGTGCAATGTAAAATGAATAAAACAGGAGTAAAACCTACTCAGTGGTACTAGACACTGGAACATAATGTGTGTAAATGGTTGAACTCAAACAATATCGGTCCCAGTCCTCTGCACAAGCTAAAACCTGCAACAACCAAAGAAACCCATAACTCTGATGAACTGTTTTTTTTTTAAATTCAGTTCGTCTTAGTTTACTCAAGTTTATTTGAGGCTGGTTGAAGCTGAGAAGCTTTACTTACACTGTGAGATTGCTGTTACATCACACAGGCAGTCAGCTTTACAGGTGTGTCTAAAAAACAAACAAACACAAAGCCAGTTAGCTCATTGTTCTACTGGAAATGTGTTTTACATTATAGAATGGGTATTTTTTTCAGTTACACTGAATCTTAAGAGTAGCCCACTAATTCATCATTAGATTTCTGTAACGTGGTCGTTATAGGAGTGCAACTGGACAGTTTAACCAAAACCGTATCAACAATAGTATCAAAATCATCATCAGATATCATAAGCATTGCAACACGTTTGCGTTGACAGTTCAGTGAGAGATTTGGGTGTGTTATGTTAGCAGCTAATGTAGCCTCGAGCCTCTAGCCTCAGGCAGAGATGAGGAGCGAGCTCACTTCTTTGTAACTCCACACCCTCAGATGTTTTTCATTTTCAAACTTGAATTTTCAGCCCCAACCAACGCTGACTCAAGTGACATAACTTGAGGTAATTAGTCACATTTTGCGCAGCTCCTTTTGGAGCCACAAAAGGCTCTATACATATTTCTTTAAGTTCCTCTAAAGGGCGGTAGAGACATTTCATGTTTGATGTTAATTTCCCAGAAGCACAGCTATCTATGATCTTCTGTGTTTTCTTCGTACATGTACAGTGTTATATGTACAATACTTGGAGAAAAACTTTCAGTACGAGCACATGGATCAGTTATGTTAAGTCAGCTGCACATCGCTCCACCTGCACTGGCATCATGCATACATTGAGAAACGTTAACTGGCGCCTGATGCTTCCTTGTGAGGCCGAGTGGGTGTGTTGTAAGTTTGACTTTTCTGGCAGTTTTTGTGCGTTTTCCTGCTCGCCACCTATCAGTCCATCTCTTCTGTTTGACGGAAATGCTCTGTTTCTCCATTTTCTTGTTTTCTCCTTGCTTCCATTCTGTCTTGTCTTTCACAGTCTGCTGAGCTTTAGACGAAGATAGTGTCTCTCAGGCTGACTGTGTGTGTGTGTGTTTGTGTTTATGTATGTACACAAAGGTACGACAGAGTGTATATCCTAGGTGATGGTGACATATCCTTATTTGTTTGTTTTTTCCTGCTGTGTGTGTGTCTTCTGCTATCTTGGAAAAATGTGGATGGATACATCTGAGCAAAGAGGCCTGGTCGTTGAGGTGTGACGCTCCCTATCACCACCTTCCTTACATCATATACATCCGCCTCAAAAGCAAAAATATAGGTTCATAAAAGCAGCATCTACTGTATATGAAACTGCCATGAAACAAATATTTTCTATGTGGTTTGTGTGTATCTTCTACATGTGTTAATCACGTTTGTACAGCTGCACACCACAGCAGACAGATCTCCTACAGCCTTCTGCTGTTGGCCACTGAGCAGTATCACAGTTTGTGAGTTAATTGCTTTGCCCAAGGAGACCTCAACAGAAATCACTGCGGTAGGGAAAACAGTTATTCATTCATTATACTGACTTTTACATAATGGTGACCTATTCGTCCTGCTTCTCTAACCTGTAGTTTGATGTGGCCTAAGTGTTAAGATGTTAAGAAACCTAGTGTGTTTTTTGAATCATGTGGGATCCTGTGTTCTTATGTGGACCGATATGAATGAAATCAAGTGATAAGATGTAGATGTCCTTACTTCCACAAGAGACTAGTTTAGGATTTAGTACAGACTGACTAGAGCCAACTGTTAAGGAGCGCTGTTGTGAATGATTGATTCAAGTCCCTTTGCTTGTAGTTTCTTCACTTGGATGTTTGACCTTCACTGAATGATGTTTGACACTAGAAGGCTCTTTTCACATTCATCTGCTGAAGGAGGGAAGTTTTAGAGTTTAAGACATGTATGTATTGGCATGATTTTGGGACATCACAACTGGTTTGGAAACCAATCATGGTTCGGTATTCAACTTACACAAGTGTGATGTGGAAATTTGAAACCTCCTGTGCTCATACACATTGAATTGACTTTTTAGTGAAGTAGTGACTTCTTGTAGATTATAGTAGTTAAACTAAAAATTGCATACTCATAGAATTTTTCAATTAGGGAGGAGTAGATGTCGTTTTAAGAATGTCTGACTATGTAATTGAACATTTTGTGGAAAAACCATATCATACAAAATTGTTATTCAAAGATTATTTTTTATCCTAAAACATGCCGGCAGGGGATCTTTAAGAGGGGATTTCAGTCCATAAAAGTCCCACAAATATAGTTTGGTCTGATAGCACACAAACTGAAACATCATGCAAATGCTTGTAGCCATGCTTTGAGCAACATGCTGTAAATAAAATTTCCTATGTGTGATGCCGTCACCTACTTACCCATCCAGCAGACAAAGAGCAACATGAGCACCCCATTGTAGTTGTGTTTCTGGTGATGAATGTAGGTCTGGGTTTGGTCCACAAACTCCTGAGAAATATATGGATCTTTAGCTTGTTAGGTGCTCGGCTGTTGTCACCATTTCATCCTGGGTAGGTTGCAGTAATCAATATCTGATATTGTTTGTTGATAATGGCTTCATATGGTTATGGGGGGATGTGGGCCGAATAACCAAAAGAAATGAGCTGAAAGTGGCTAAATGCATAGAAATGCAGAATTGGATGTTGGAAGTGATTACACAGTCATTTGATTCAATGTTAATGCAGGTCTAAGTGGTTTACGAACACCATAGCCATTGTTTAATAGGAAATATCAGGTTGGCATTGGCAGATACTCAAGGTTATAGTATCACTATCCCTGTCAGAAATGAAGTGAAGTGACATCAAGCCATTACTAATAGTGTTCTGTTTGTGTGTGTTTGTGTGTCTCTGCCATCAGCTCTCCTGTTGTATTAGTGTGACCTGGCCTCGGGAGCTGCAGCAGCGGCAGTAGTAGTGGAGCGATAAAGAAACGATGTGTTGTGCGAATCCGAGTGTGGCTGCTTATGGTTTTGGGCCTGCAGGAATAACACTGACAAAAAAGGCTCAGCTCAGCAGTTTGGATGCGCGTGTGTGTGTATATCTATCAGTATGTGTGTTTGTGCTTGCTGCCTCCTATGTGTATGTTGGTCATATGTTGTATGTCTACTTTTAAGTGTATATGTTGCATGTGTGTAAATCATAGTCTGTCCCTCAGGTGGGATGGGTTAAGGCACACTCCTGTCTTTATTAATACCCCTCTGCCCCCCTCCATTCTGGGTCGGACCCCCCCAGCCCACCCTCCTCCCTCCTCCTCCCTCACAAGGCCTTATCTCAGCTGAAACCGTGGTGCTGGCAGACGGGACAGGCCACTGGCTGATAGCGATTGTTTATCCCACGGTGCGAAATTGCTGATCTGTCTTCTGCTTTTCCCTGACAGCTAGATGTTCATCTCACTCTCTCTCTCCCTCTCTCTCTCTCTCGCCCCACAGATACAGATATTGGCACCTATCAGTACTACGATAAAGGAGAGCCAGGTAAATAGTGTTTATATTGGATGTCTGTTTGTGTTTAAGATAAGTTGCATTTGTCTTGTTTTTGGAATGTATGTGATTTCATTATATATGAAGAAGGGCTTTTTGCTGCCTCCCACGCTCACATAAGCTGTCAACACACAGACACACAAATTATTGGTCCTGCATATTTCAGTGTCGTACACCCGTTAGCCACACATACACTTGTCCACACAGAGGCTATTAGTATGTAGGATTTATACCGTAAAACCTTATATATATACACATACACACACACACACACACACACACATACACTCAGGTAATTCGGCCTCCGTGGTTCTATCTCTTACACTCCCCGTGTTCCTGTTGACCCGGGGTCCTTTCACACAGCGATAGGAAAACTAAACTGTTGACTTTACCCTAGATCACATAGCAAGAGGCCCTATGTAGTCCAGCCTCATATTGCCTCAGGCCAGGAGGCTTCCCTTACCATTAGGAAGTGCTCAATTCGCTCCCCCACAGTCCTAGCAGTATAGGGACGAGCTGTCTCCTCCTTCCTTTTTTGTTTGTGTGTGTGTGTGTGTGTGTGTGTGTGTGTGTGTATTAACTCTTTTATGAAAATGATGCATCTTGCAAGCAGTTTGTTACATAGTTTGCCTTCATATATGTGCCACACCTTAAAAATTAGACTCGGCTACTTGGAATAAGTTTGTACAAATTTCCAAAAAGTCAACCTTGTCTTATATCTTGTCTTGATATTTATAAAAAATATATGTACATATGTGATTTTTTTTTTTTTTTTTTTCTTTCTTTGAATATTTATAAGGTGTTTGTAAGGTGTTTCTTGGCCACACTGGGCCATACAACAAACTCTTTACACAACGGCAATTCATTTTTTTTCTCAATTTCTTTTTAAAGTGCAGCGTCACCATGCGGCATTGTTCCCAATACACTTTACAATTAAAGAGAATACGTAACATCAGCATATTATCACCTCATGAAGTTAATATGACAGACACGTTAGCAAACCGTTTCTTATTTACACATCCAGCAGACATAGAGCAACACTAGCATTAATTTGGAGTTGAATGTAAGTCCAATATTCGCTCTCTTTTTAGCTCTGTTTTTGGTCTCTTCTGACTCCTGATGGATGATTTCTTTAGCTGCTAAATGCTCCATTATGTTCACCAGCTAGACGCCAACTGTGTCCGTCTGCTGTTTGGCTGCTGCTGGCACAGAGCTGATGAGAGCGATGAGAGTGAACCAAAACAGTAAAGTTGTCGTCCATAAAAGCAAAACAATGAGCTCAAAGACGCTAAAACGCTCTGTGGAGCTGAGGGGAGCTGCAGAGACAGGTGATAATTCTCTGTGAGTTCGTCACTATGAGCGATTGATGCATTGTTAATATAGAATATTGATCATTTCTGTGAGAGTTCCCTTTGTAGCATAATGCATTCACCATCTTGCCTTTCTTTCTCTCTTCTTAAAGACATACAGTTGTCTGCCTGCTTTACTCCATCATTTCTGTGTATTTTTTAGTGTCTCTTTCTCTCCATCTGCATGTTTTTCCTTTTGTTACTATGCCTGTCTCAGATGTTTCTGCCTCTCTGTCATTGATTTTCCATCTCTTTGTCTCAGTTTTTTTCTCACCATGTCTATTTTGTTCATTCTCATTTTGTGTACAGTATGTCTCCCCGTCTCTTCCTCTGTCCCTGTCATCATGGGGTTCTCTCCCTTCTCTCTCTCATCTGAGAAGCTGCCTTCTCTTTCATACCAATCTTCAGTGGAGAGACGATGCTCTCGCTCCAAATCCTTTCATTTGGAGGATTACTAAAGTGTGGCTTGATATCGGAGTGGAGGGAGGACGGGGGGAGGAGGAGAAGGAGGAGGAGGGGAGAGACAGAGCAGAGGAGCAGAATCACTATCCAAAAGTAGTAAACATTTTCACACAGCGGTGTTAACGATAGCTAAGGTCATGATACGACTGCATATACAGTAGATAAAGTTAGTAGGTAACATTGCTATGGACACTGTGGCATTCAGCTTGAACAAATGAAAGAAGAAAGTGTGTGTGCTCAGCCAGTTTGTGAAAAGAAATTACATTTCAAAACAATATACTGCCTCAATGTATTTGAGACTAAATAAGCAAAGTTTAAAAGATAACATCTTTTAGGTATTATTTATTAAGAGTTTACTGCTCAAATAATGAGTTGATCTGCTTCATCAGAACTGTGTGGGTGTGATTTGATCAAATTTGATTGACAGTGATCAAACAAGCCACCAGCTGTCATCAGATTCTGATTCAAATGTTGCTAAACTCTGATTGGTGCACTGAAGTACCTAATATCACCTTTTTCTAAACGAGCACTTAGAAAACCAGTGAGAAGAGCACAGAGAAAAAAAAGAAATACAGAAATCTGTCATGTGAAGTAACAAAACCTGTTCCAACTTCACAAAACGGTGTATTCATGTAAGATGCTGATTGAGAAAATATGTTTCCAGGGCCTTTAAACTGAAGGCAGCATTTTCTACTGTGTTTGTGATGTTGCTCTTACTTGTGACATTCACATGAGCATTTGTAACGTGTCAAAACATAGACAACATTCTGTGTCTATCAGTGAGACTACATTGATTGGTTCATAGATTGGTCTTGTCGCTCTGGATATCAGTATTATTGAAATGGCTATGAAATCAAGTGTAGTTCCACATCTCCCCACTAGAGGTAGACCCAGGCTCACTGGAGCAACTCCAGGGGTTGCCTGCAGCCAAAACGCCTTCAGCCCTCCCCACCCTGCCCCAGAGCAGGTGCCCATGTCTGGGCCTGTCTGGCCCCTCACGCCCTTATCTGATTAATACTACTAATCCTGGAGGTGTTCCTGCCTGCCAGAAAGGCCGGACACCAGACTGGCCACTTTCTTGCTCACAGTGACCGGGCCATGAGGCACAGTTATGGGTTACACTGTGCCAACAAGGTCTCTTGGCGCTAAGGGGGGATGTTTGAGCTCCAGCTTAGTTTGCTGTTCCTCACTATCTGCATCATATTTTCATATTCTGTGTATATTCCAAATCAAACCCTTCAATTGGGCCTTTTTATTTCTTCCAGCCAATCCCCTGGAGCATCACTACTACAATGAAAAACTCCAGTTCTGTGAGGGTAAGTTCCCAACAGAGAAACTCAAAGAGTGTTTGAAACAATTTTATTCTTCATATCCACCCGTGTGTGTGTGTGTGTGTGTGTGTGTGTGTGTGTGTGTGTGTGTGTGTGTGTGTGTGCCCTACTCATCTTACCAGTAGATGACCATCTTCCAGAAATCGCTGTTCTAGTCAGTCAACTGTCCTACTTCCTCTATTCTCTCTCCCTCCCTCTCTTCCTCTCTTCCCCTCACTCTCTCTGCTTTTCACCCAGTAGTGGAATACAAACACCCTTATCAGGAGACGAACACTCATCCCCCTGCCCTCCCCTCCCTCCTCTCTCCCCTGACCCCCCCTCCACCCTCCACACCCTCATTTGCATGCATCTGTTTACCTCCTCTTCCCACTCATTCTTAATGGAGAATCCCACTCCTTAATGGTTCGTTTCAGTAAAGATGAAAAGGGACTGTAAAATAAACAGATAGGCGAGTGATTGCACCATATTGAAAACAGCAGTGCTTCCTTTCCTTTTTCTTTTTCTTCCACTGAACTTCATGTATGTGCGTGGGCACAAGCAGATGCACAAATTCAATTAGCTGTTTTTTTTCTCCCCATATCCTTTCCTCCCTCTGTTTAACCACGAGAGATGGAGGGGGAAAGGGAGGGCTGGGAAATTAAAATGAAGGGGCCTTGGTGTGGTACGTGTTGAGATATGTGCTGCTAACTGTGAGGTTGCATTTGGGAGATAACTCAAGAGCGCCAAAAGTCCTCACGATTAAACATTTGCTTCTCCTTGAGGACCTGTGTGTGTGTTTTGAAGGGACATTTTGCTTTCAGGAGAATATTTCTACATCAATCTGTAAGCAGCAGGCTTCAGACATTTGCTGTTTTGGGATATGATGGTCAGAAATATAAAACTTGTAACTACAGCCATGTAGTTTCTACATAGTGAGTAATGGTTTCACACTGGGTTTTAAACATAAAAGTAAATGAGTGACGTAGCTGCTGGTACTAAGAGTAAGCAAAGCTGGCGTCAGACTCATAGGGAGGATCACCACTGCCATATACTTAAGTTTTGATCATTTCATTAAATTTGCTAATATTAACTTCATCCATAAATGCCTAAGTAACCAGGTTCTTTAGTGGTCTGTTGGTTCCTCTCAGGGTTTCTGGCTCATCTATGGGGAACCTTAAGGTTCCCTTACATAAATCCTCATTTGGGCTTTTGCTGTTCGTGGGATCAATATGTGGAACTTCTTACCCATAGAGCGTAAAATGGATCATGACAGGGGTCATTTTAAACTCAAGCTGAAGTCACTTGTGTAGTCATGAATGATCTGTACTTGTCATTGAGTTCTATCATTGTTTGTGTTTTACGCTGTTTTTTTTTTTTTTTTAATTATGTATTTTCTTGTTCAGTTCTGTGTATTTTTAAAGGCCCATCTAAGGACAGGTATTGCAAATTAGCCTAGCCTATAAAGCTGTGGTATGTAGCATTGATTCATGCTATGCATTAAATAAATAAATACTTTTAGATACTCTTGAGAATTGAAGCTGTTCCAGTGTAGCTGTAGTTCTAACAGTGGAAGACTGAAGTATAAGTATATATACTAAATAAGTATAAATTATTAACCTATTGATTATCTTTCAATTATTAAATTCATTTTTTTAGTCAATAAATTGGCAGAAATTATCTTTAAAAAAACCCAGTGCTTCTGGTGATATCGTCAAGTGGCTTGTTTTGTCCGATCAACGTAAAGTAATCAATTTACATCAATATGAAAACAGAGAAAACCAGCAAATCATCACAATTGAGAAGTTGGAACCAGCAAATGTTTGTTCTGATGTTCTAATTGATTAGCTAATCATTTCAGCACTAATTGGGACTCAAAATGCAGCCAAAGTTCATGAGTGCGACCATTACTCTGTATACTTTCAAGAATAGATTCAGCATTGCATTTAGGAACGCCTGCTTCATGTACCTGCATCTCTTTATTCCACCTGACCATCTTGTCACCATCCTTTATTCCTCATGTCGCCCCTTTTCATACTTAGATCTGAACCCAGATATGAATTTCAGCCCTTTTACCCTTTCCGGTTTTTGGTGCCACATTCTTCTGAATTCCCATGAGGGCCTTTTTAAAAAAAAACAACCCAAAAAACTGATTTCTCCTATGCCTGTGTTTTAAAAGTTCAAGTCACATGATCTTTAGATTCTTCTTGTGTTTTTCCTCCGTAGCTCGAGGCCATTCGTGGACCCCCAGCAACCGCCGACCAGAGAAGCTACGCGATTCGCTGAAGGAGTTGGAGGTACCCGCCTCCTCTGTTAAACCCTCCACCACCACCCCTCCTGGCCTCCCCCCCGTCTTCTTCCTCCCTCTGGGGATTTTCGGAGTTTTCCCTTTCCGAAACGGCCGATTGATTAACAAATAGGGGCATTCTCTCTCTTTTCTCCCTCTCCCTTCACTCTCCCTGTCGTTCCCGTTTGTTCTCCTCTCTCCTCTCTCATCACCTCTCTTTCGGCCGAGCTCTGTCATCGAGGGGGATATTTGAGGGGATCAGGGGGCTGCAGGCTGCCCCCTCATCCTTTCTCTTTCTCCCTCCTTCCCTCCCTCCTTCTCTTACTTCTCCTTCCCTTCCTCTCCCCTCATTCATCCCCCTCTTCCTCCGCCTCCCCCCTCCATTCCCTCTGTACTTGTGGCAGTACAGACCTAGCTTTGTTTGCTGGAACCTGTCTGTGGCTGTTACACACACACACACACACA
>LKNJ01007136.1:0-27080 GCA_002120245.1 Maccullochella peelii
GATCTGATGTTTAAGAGTCCACATTTAATTCTCTTATTTTGTTGCACTGTTGCAGTGGTGGTTTTAATTTTTGGGGGGTTTTTATGTATAACTCCTCCTCTGTTTGCTTTTGATTTAAAGAATTTTAGTGGTCGGGGGGCAGACATCCTCTCCATGGAGTTTAGGCTGGGTAACTGTGGAAGCGCAGAGAAGCGTGTAGGACTGCGACTCTGCCTCCTGGTCTCAACTCTGAGCAGTCACGGCTTTGGGCCACTAATAAAGTCGGCCAGATTTCTAGATATGAGAGCGGCCCCATCCAAAGTNGTTTACTAGTACAGCTTTAGATGACAGAGATCTGATGTTTAAGAGTCCACATTTAATTCTCTTATTTTGTTGCACTGTTGCAGTGGTGGTTTTAATTTTTTGGGGGGGGTTATGTATAACTCCTCCTCTGTTTGCTTTTGATTTAAAGAATTTAAGTGGTCGGGGGGCAGACACACTCTCTATGGAGTTTCGGCTGGGTAACTGTGGTAGCGCAGAGAAGCGTGTAGGACTGCGACTCTGCCTCCTGGTCTCAACTCTGAGTAGTCACGGCTTTGGGACACTAATAAAGTTGGCCAGATTTCTAGATATGAGAGCAGCCCCATCCAAAGTTGGATGAATGCCGTCTCTCCTAATCAGCCCAGGTCTTCTCCAGAAAGTCCGCCAATTATAGACCAAACAAGCAGCAGATTAATTAATAATGGAAGTAATTATTGGTTGCAACCTCATTGATGATGTGTTTGTGTGTCTCAGCGAGTTGGTCCGAAGATGTTGGATCATGAGGGGAAGGAGGTTCCAGGGAATCGAGGATATAAATACTTTGGAGCAGCTAGGGACCTGCCCGGAGTCAGAGAGCTGTTTGAGAAGGAACGTACGTAAACTATGTCTTCACTTCCTGTTTTATATAATGCGTCCATCAGTGTACCATTGTCTGATTGGTCCTCTCTGATCATGTGACTCCCAGCTGCCCCAGCGCTGAGGAAGACTAGGGCGGAGCTGATGAAGGACGTGGATGCAGAGTATTACGGCTACAGAGACGAAGACGACGGGGTGCTGCTTCCTCTGGAGACGCAGTACGAGAAACAAGGTTTGATTCTTTTAGAATCCAATTTGAATATATAAACATTTATCCAGTCAGCCATCAATCAATCAATCACCTGATTAACAGCAAATCAATTGGTAACTATTTTGATAATCAATTAATTCTTTAGTCGTGCCATTCTCTGGTTCCAGCTCCTCAAATGTCAGGATGTGATACTTTTTTTGTCAAACATGAAATTAAGCTGAATATTTTGGGTTTTTGGACAAAGCAACATATTTGAAGACGTCACTTTAAACTCATAACGATCATTTTTCACTGTTTTCTGAATTCTACAGAAAAAAACGATTAATTAAGAAAATAATCAGAAGATTAATCAATAACGAAATACTTTGTTTTTACATGGACAATGAAAAGGGTTTTTTATTGTTTATATATCATTTATTATTAAATTCAGTATTTCACTTTAGCGTGTTAGCATGCTAACATTAGCTAGTTAGCAGTAAACACAGAGAGCAGCTGAGGCTGATGGGAATGTCTGTAGTTCTGCAGGTATTTGGACACGTTAACATGTTGACCTGATGGTGGATCAATAAAGTTATTACAGTTCAACCTGAGGGGAACATGAACGATGAAGCACATTTCATCACAATCCATCCCTCAGACAGACCTGTCTTTTCTCATTAAAATTCTCACTAGATTTCACATGTTGTTACTGCGTGTATAATGCGTGTACTGCGTGTATAATGCGTGTACTGCGTGTATAATGCGTGTACTGCTTGTGTACTGTGTGTATAATGCGTGTACTGCTTGTGTACTGTGTGTATAATGCGTGTACTGTGTGCAGCTGTGTCGGAGGCGGTGCAGAGGTGGAGAACAGAGAAAGAGTCTCGTCTGTCAGGAGACAGAAAGGAGGAAGAGGAGGAGGAAGAGGAGAGCATCTACACGGTCCACAATGAAGAGGTAAACTGTCACTTCACATTCCAGGAGCTTCCAGGGTTTTCCAGGAGTTTCAAGGACTCTGTAGAAGTAGTCAGAAGAATCAGCTGGTTGTGTTGACTCAGTTTAACAAGTTCATCTGTTTGCTTTGTTCTGATTGGCTGATCGCTTTTTGTCTTAGATAAATTCAGATTAATGTTGAGAAACAAAGAGCAACTTAACACCTGTTGAACTTGAACGCACCTTCACTCCTTCAGTGGGAGGTTTTACTGTGATTGAGGTGTGTTTGTTTTGTGTGTGTGTGCAGCCGGATGATGAGGAGAGCTGGGAGGAGCAGGAGGGAGAGGAGGGAGGAGTCACCTTCATCGCACACGTACCTGTTCCCTCACAGAGAGAGGTGACACACACGTTTGTCTTTCTATACTTGTGAGGACCCTCAGTCACATAATGCATTCCCTGACCCCCCAACCTCTAACCCCGAACCTAAACCTGATCCTGATCCTAAACCTGAATCTGAACCTTCAAACTACCTTTGAAGTAGTGAGGGATGGACAAAATGTCCTAAACTTCCTGTCTTACCTCTATGACCTGTCTCTCTCTGGTTTGTCTCTCCCGGACCTGTCTGTCACTCTGACCTGTCTCTCTCTCTCTGTCTCTGACCTGTCTGTCTCTCAGGTGGAGGAGGCTCTGGTCAGGAGGAAGAAGATGGAGTTGCTGCAGCGTTACGCCAGTGAGACTCTTCAGGCTCAGAGTCAGACAGCCAGAACTCTGCTGGGACTGTAACTTGTCTGTCTGTAACCTGTCTGTCTGTTGATGTAAATATCGACTCATTTTTATACTGTCTCTTATTAAAACGTTCTTCAGCTCGGTTTGTTGTTCTCGTCGTGTTTTGTCGGTTCTATGGATTTTAAGAGGGTTCTTTAATGACCCAGGAGTCTGCAGGTCTCAAGACCCCCACAAAGTGCCCCGGTTTTGTGTCTTTCAGTCTGGGTGTCTTGCTCCTATGTGGGGGGCGTGTACAGTTGTCTTTCATTACAGCGGCAGGCGGGCGTGCTGCTGAACATCATCTGAGGTTCTGGGTTCATTAAATCCTCCACAGATTCATCACGTGACTCCTGGAACCAGCAGAACCAGTGAGATCCTCTGTTTTATTCCTCACATTCTTCTTCCGTCAAAACCTGCCGCCTACATTACCCACAATGCAGCTGAACTGTCAATAGGTGTGTTATGCTGGCTAGCAGCTAATGTAGCCTGCAGCAGAGCTGAGCAGCGGGCTGCAGAGGTCAAAGGTCACTTCTTTCTAACTCCACACCAACACGCTGTTTTCATCTTCAGCCCCGAAACGCCTGGAAACACCTGGAGACACGCTGAGGTGGAAAATCAGTGGAGTTCAACTTTAAAGTAAATAACAGAAACAATGAAAAGACATTTTATTTTTCTGTTAGTGATAGTGGCCTCTAAACCTGTCTACCTGTAGTGTGCTACTCTGCAGCTATGAGCTGCTGATCGCCGTCTGATACTTTGGCAGCGAGGACGCACACCTCACACCTCAAGGCGGCGGGATCGTTTGCATCCGTCTCTGTCTGCCATCGTCTCTCTGTCGCTGTCACCATCTGTCTCTGTCGTCAGCGCCACTCTCTCTCCGTCATTGTCGCCATCCATCTCTCTGTCACTGTCATGCTCTGTGTCTCCATTAATAACACCGTTCAGTGTGGGCTTGTCACCGTTTTGGATTCTCTCTCTCTCTCTCTCTCTCTCTCTCTCTCTCTCTCTCTCTCTCTCTCTCTCTCTCCCCTCGTGTCTGTCTCATCATGTGCTTTCAATCTGGCAGCTGATTGGTTGATTGGTGGCTGAACGCTGCATGTGATGTCATGTGAGAAGAAAAATGCCATCAGCCGCATTTAATCAGCGTGTGTGTGTGTCTGTGTGTTTCACGCAGCTGTTCAGTTCTCGAACTGACGTGTCCTTAAATGAGTATTTTACTGGTTGATTTCATGTTTTTAACATTTAAATTTGGTTGATTTCAGGCCGACAAACCACGAAATCAATAAATGAAACTCATCAATCATCTTATAATTAATTAGCCTCATTAGCACTTATACGGGAGTTAATGTCTGTCTGTCCGTTTACTGCTAATTAGCTAATGTTAGCATGCTTTTGGACAGACGGACAAAGAGACAGCAGGCTCGTTGAAGTGCTCCTCATATGGAAAGTGACGGGACCAGGCGGCAGCAGCAGGATGCGCTGTGACGAACAGCAGCCTTCAAAGAATATCTACATCCTATTAGATCCACCTGTAGGCCGCCTGTAGTCTGCAGACCACGTTCAGATAGTTCTGGCTGAAATAAACTTTATTGTTTTTATTCCGTGGTGTTTGTGGTTAAAACTAAGAGCAAATCAGCTCTTTGATCAGGCGACAGCCAGGCGTTTCCCATCATGCCCTGGGTCTTGCGGTCGGTGGAGAGCAGCTGCGGCGCCTCAATCTCGTGAGGTCATCGTGGCCCACGTGTTCATGACGTCAGAGCGAGTCAGGATCAAGTCGGACACAAATCTAACCGGATGCATTGTGTGGCGATCTCCAACGAGCCTATAAACGTCCACAGAGCTGCGAGATTTTTAAAAATGTCTTCAACCAATCAGAATCAGGGATGAAGGGGCGGGGCTACACAGGACCAATGAGATGGACAGCAGCGACGTGAAAGATCTGATTGCTGTTTTTTTCGTCTGAAGACTTTTGAAGAAACCAGAACGCGTCAGTCAGATGGTGGGAGGGGCTTATCTCAGCAGGTTGTTTCCTGTTTCCTTAGCTCTGTGATCAGCTGTTTACTCTGTTGTTGTAAACATCAGCTGTCTGTTGGTATCCAGCTGCTGCATGAACAGTTTCAGTTGTAGTGATCCTCAGAGACAAACAGACTGCATGAAAACATGTGACCTGTGATGTCATTTTTATTAATTGATTGATAAATTAATTAACACGCTAGCAGAATGACATCACTGGGACTCTTATTTTGATTGGTGAAGCAAAACAATACACAACAGCTGAGGACAGCAGTGCATCATGGGGGATGAAGTGTGGATATGGACATTTTTAATATGTGTTTTTGAGGCTCCTCCCCCTGATGATGTCACAGCTCTGTCAGTATAAATGAGCAGCAGACAGCTAGTCTCTGACAGACAGACAGGCGTCATGTGGTGTCGAGGTTTCCTGCAGCAGACGGTCAGATCCATGTCGACCAGCAGACAGGTCAGTGTGTGTGTGTTGGTGTGTGTGTGTTGGTGTTTTGCAGGGACATAAACCTGATTATACACTGACATTATGGGGACCTGCTTCTTACGTTTTAGGGTTCAGACTTGGTCACAGGTCAGTTTAATGACATGTCCTCCTGAGTGACAGTTCAGCTGCTCATCATCTTGTTTAAACTTGTTTGACGTTAAGAACAAAGTTTGAAAGAACTTGCGAACCTGATCTTATTCCTAATAGTGAGGAAGACAGAAAAAAACTGTCTAAAGCATTTATTACAAATCCATCCGAAAATATTAGGCTGAAGTAGTAACGTGATTGCTGAACAGAAACTTTTCTGAGTTCGTACGTGTTCGTTTATTTACAACGTAAGTAAATTATTTTTACGATGCTGAACAGAAGAAATCGACCTCAGAGGAGACGGTGAAATGTCTTTGTAATGTTGCCGTTTTTGTGGATTTTGTATCTCTGAGTGCATCATGAACTTATTAGGAACTAATAGACAACACAGGCGAATGTATAAGATATATATTGATCATTTCACGCTTATTATTTGATGTTTGATGAAGCCGATTAGAACATTAAAGAGAAACAAATTCTGATTTTCTGACACATTTAGAAACAATTATAAAAAGACCAAACGAAATAATTAAAGAAACTGGATATATAGACGTTAAAAATAATAATAAGCATCATTATTTGTATGTGTGTAAAGTGTTTTATTAGTTTTTGTGTTTGCCATTAATGTATTCTGTTTGCCAGACTGTTGTTGTGTTCTTTGTGTTTGTGATTGTAGCTGTAATTCCGTAATAAATAAATAAAAAGGTTTAAGGATTTATGGTTTTAAAGTTGTGTGTGAAACAGGATTACAACAGAAACAGAGCTGCAATAATAATCATGAGGTTTTTAATAACAATGTTTTGTCCTGAAACTTGATGAAAGTTGTGGTTTAAAGGGTCCTTTCACCCGAATCTCCCTCTGATGTTCTTTTATTTATCCAGGTGTCTCTGATTTAAGACATCTGTTGGTTATTTTCTCAGCAGAATGTAAAAGATGAATTCTTACTTAATGTGATGTTATGAACTCGTGTCTGATATTCAAGGTATTCAATATATTTATCTGGTTGGATTAATACCTGGCAGTCAGGTGTTATTATTATTGTTAATATTATTTACTTTGAGTTCTCTTCTGACCTGTCTCTCTCACCTGTCTGTCTCTCTCACCTGTCTGCCTCTCTGACCTGTCTGCCTCTCTGACCTGCCTCTCTCACCTGTCTGTCTCTCTGCCCTGGCCTCCATCAGGTGGGTGTCCTCTTTGATGTGGACGGTGTCCTGCTTCGAGGTGGCTCTGTGATTCCGGCCGCTCGACGAGCTTTCTGTAAGCTTCTGGACCAAAACAACAACTTCCTGTTTCCTGTTGTCTTCGTCACCAATGCAGGAAGCTGTCAGAGACATCACAAGGCCCAGCAGCTGTCTCACCTGCTGGATGTCCAGGTAGGACAGACGAGTAGAGAACAGGCCGGTCAGAGAGACAGACAGGTGGAGGACAGACCGGTCAGAGAGACAGAGTGTTATATCTCTGAGGGGTAAGAGTCAGCGTGGTCACCTGCAGAAAGTATCCTTGAGGCTTTGGTCCTGATGGAGGACAGGGGTGAACTCTGCTGAGACTGTGGTCCAGACAGTGACATGTGATGGTCCTGGCAGTCCGGGTCGCTGTTCAGCCCCTTACACTCCCGCAGCTCTCACCATCTTGAAAATGCCTCTCTGATGTTGACCCTCGTTTGAGCTCTGTTTTTATTTAGCGCTTTGTTTTTCTCTCTTCTCCTCCACGGTCTTCCTTCTTTCGGCGTGTTTTGTACTTTACTTCGTTGTACTCAAAGGACGTGTTGGAAATGTATCACAAGTTGCTGTAGCTCTTCACACAAGTTCTGCATGTTTACCGCCGAGCCATGTAGAGAGGAAGGGAGGTACCAAGACACGCAGAACCCGGATGCCCCTGTTTGTACAGAGTTGCTGTGACTGGCTAGTTATGTGCTAGCTAACCCTGATTGGTTGTTTGATCGGGTCCAGTTTTTAAAAAAACTAAATACAAAGGGACGGCACTCATAACAGCATGCTAGCCCGATAACAGCATGTTAGCTTGGTAACGGCATGTTAGCCCCGTAACGGCATGTTAGCTTGGTAACGGCATGTTAGCTTGGTAACGGCATGTTAGCCCGGTAATGGCATGTTAGCTTGGTAACGGCATGTTAGCCCGATAGCCTGTTAGCTTGAATTAGTTAAACCTCGTTTGAAGAATAGGACCCTGTTTTTTTGAAAGTCGTATTATTTAGTTAAATCTTTTCTAGTTAGTTTTTTAAAATGTATTAATTATTTATGATAATTATGTTGGATTGAATCTGTGTTTTGGGTTTTGTGTGTTATGATTGTTGTTTATGACACGATCAAATCAAATCAATCAGATTTTCTTATTTATTTGTTTATATTTTTGGTTTGTTTTTATCAAGTTTTATTGTAATGTATTTGGTTAATTTTACTTTATATTTGTTTTCAGTCCATTTTTATTTATATAGTGCCAGATCATAACAAAGTTATCTCAGGGCTCTTTTTCATACAGAGCAGGTCTAGACCGACTCTTTATGTTTAAGTATTTATTTTTTTAAATTCTATTTTGTGTTTTATTCTGCATTTCATAGAAGATAATTAGATTTGTTTTGCTGTTATGTGATTGGATGAACCCAGTCATGTGACTTCTCTCTCTCTCTGTAGATCACCCCGGACCAGGTGGTTCTTTCCCACAGTCCTTTGCGAATGTTGAAGAGTTTCCATGATAAATGTGTCCTGGTGTCTGGACAGGGACCAGTGATGGACATCGGCAACACGTATCCTTCACATCTGACCTCTGACCTCTGTTCTCTGTCTGACCTTTAATATTAAAGACTGTTACAGAGCCGAAAGTGACGTCTCAATGTAAACGTTTTTGGTTTGTGTGCTCAGCGAGTTCCAGTTCTTCTCATACATCCAGAGTCTGCTACCACACAGAGGACAAAATCAAACAAAACCAAATCAGTATCAGATTATATAAAACACCCCACAGTGAGTTTATCAGAGCATCAAAACATTGTTCATGTTTACTTTTTATAATAAAATGATCATTATCCAATAATTCTGTCAACTAAATCTCATTCAAACAGGATTTCATCAAGATTATATAAGTCAGTGTGAGTCATTTAGTGAATCAGAATCGTCTTTATTAACCAACATGTTTACACATGTTACTCCTCTTAATACAGTGTGAGCCAAGCGAACGTAAACATGTCACTATAATGTAAAACTGTATGATGGAAGCTGCTGCTGCCTTTTATTGTCTGAACATGAACTCAATCAATGTGCCGCTCATTCGGCTCAAGCACTGAACACTAAACAACAACAAGCTGTTTTAGCACAGTGGCTAGCTAGCTAGCTAGCAGGTATTTCAGCTTCCTGCAGGAACAGGCTGCTTCATGTTCCTCGTGTTCAGTTGGATCAACATCAAACAATCATCAGAACAAGAAAATATCTGCTTCTTTGATAAAAGTCAAAGCTACAAGAAGCCTGTGGACATAAAAACTAAAGGAGAGAAGTCAACTACGACTCCCAGGGTGCATTTCACTAACAAACAGCCAATCACAGAGCTTCACTTTCTGTCATGTGCTCTGCTAACAGCGGCTGGAAGCTAAAGATGTTGATGATGAGAAAGCTGAAAACAGTTTCTGGGTGAATTCAGTTACCGTGACGACGTGTTTGATCTCCAGTGTACAAGTGAAGCTCTGAATTCACACCTCTGACTGCCTTCGTCTCCATAGCAACGGCAGCTAAGGCTCATGGGTACTGTAGTATTTAGAGAGAGAAACAAAGTGTAACTGTGTGACATCATTCAGTCACATTCAGAATTCCATTAAAGAAACGTGAAATAAGAAAACAAAACACCATTACACCCTTGTAACACAGTATCAGTGCACACACATTCATGCAGAGGACAAACTCATTAATACAGTCTCTCATGAACTGACATCGTTTCACAGCAACAGGAGAAATTTACTGCTGAGAGAGACAATAAACTTACATGCAGATGTGAGTTCATGGCAGCTGATAATGAAACATGTTGATCTGTGTGTCTGGTGATAATAATAATCACTGACACTTGTTGGCTTGAGGTGTGTGTACTCTCGTGTTTGAAGTCTTGACAGCGTCGTCAGTTTGGGTTTTCAGAAGGTCGTAAGCGTCGAACAGCTCAGAGAACATCACCCCCTGCTGGACATGGTGGACCACAACAGGAGACCCAAACTACCTGTGAGTGCTGTACTTGTGACAGGTGACAGGTGACTTCAGGACTCTCTGCAGCAGCTGTTTGTGAAGTTGTTCATGAGTTCTTAGTAACTATTTAACTAACAAGCTTTTCAGTTTGGCTAAACTCCCGTACACAAGCGACATCCGGCTGTAGTGAGATGCTAATGATGCAGAACTCTGCTGCCTTTTGTAACTCAGTTGGTTTAAGGTTAATATTAGCTAAAGAGTTAGGGTATTAAACTTCAGTTCATGGACTTTTTATTTATTTTTGAGGACAAATGCAAAATGGAACAAGTGTACAGAGCAATGGATTTTTCATTTTTACATACCTTCACCATCCCTCAACATGTTCCCCCTAACCCGCCCATGGTGTATGTTTTACCAGAAGTCCGAATTTGAAAATATCATATAAGCCTAACCCTAACAGATCGGATTGTGACAAATTTGTAGGAAGAGCTCCGTTTGGTTAAGTTGGCAAAAAGACCATTTATGAACAGATCCTTAATTGTGCCCCTTTCACCTCCATAGGGAAACCCTGTCTAACTCAGAGGGAGGAAAGGTGATTATTACTAAGTGGGGTAACTAGAGGTATAGCAGGCCAGTTAAACTGTTGCTTCATTTGGGTCCAGACCTTTAATGTGGGAACAACAACTAACTTCATTGAATATGTGAGACATGAAGTTGGTCTACATAGTGAAGCTTGGAGGGATGACGATGTGCAGGATTCAGCTTCAAGATGGCACCAACTATCCTGCGCTTCACTGACCCATAATGCTGTCGGAGCTTAGCTGCCAAGGAACAGTCTGCATGTACTTTTCCTGCTACAGCTCCAGGCGTTGGCACTGTTAGCTCTGTCAGCACTGTTTGCACTGTTAGCACTGTTAGCTCTGTCAGCACTGTTTGCACTGTTAGCTCTGTTAGCTCTGTCAGCACTGTTAGCACTGTTAGCTCTGTTAGCTCTGTCAGTGCTGTTAGCACTGTCAGCACTGTTAGCTCTCTTAGCTCTGTCAGCACTGTTAGCTCTGTCAGCGCTGTTAGCACTGTTAGCTCTGTTAGCTCCGTCAGTGCTGTTAGCACCATTAGCACTGTCAGCGCTGTTAGCACCATTAGCTCTGTTAGCTCCGTCAGTGCTGTTAGCACCATTAGCACTGTCAGCGCTGTTAGCTCTGTCAGTGCTGTTAGCACCATTAGCACTGTCAGTGCTGTTAGCTCTGTTAGCTTCGTCAGTGCTGTTAGCACCATTAGCGCTGTTAGCTCTGTTAGCTTCGTCAGTGCTGTTAGCATCATTAGCACTGTCAGCACTGTCAGCACTGTTAGCTCTGTTAGCTCTGTCGGCGCTGTTAGCTCTGTTAGCACTTGAGTCAATTATTATTTCGTCTCGTCTTCGTCATGGAACGAACATTAATTGCAGACTGTGAGCAGCTTCACCTGCAGAGAAAAGCAGGTTTATATCAGAGACCGAACTTTGTTTCTAATTCACCTGTTTTATATTGATGATAAAGATCCGGCAGCTCAGTGTCTAACAGTATTTTCTCTGTTTCAGTCGTCTCCTCTGCAGACTCCTCCCCAGATAGAAGGTAACACAACTACACAGGAAATACACAACAAAACTACTCAACAACACACTGTTTATTTTAATAAACTGCAGTTCATATTTACTTCCGTCATGTGTGTTACATGTTTCAGCTCTTCATTCATACAGTGATTATATCCTGTATACTGCGTGATCTCACAAAGTGCAAATAAAGGTTCAATGAATGGAAGACAATTCAAAGTGCTTTACATGAGGCATGTAAATATATTAAGACAAGATATAAAAGAAACACGAGCAAATAAACATAAATCTAAAAAAACATTGAAAATAAATGAAAATAAACTCAAATTGAAAAAAACAGAAGAATAAAGAATTTAAAGATTAAATGGCCCTGTCTATCTGTAGCCTTTTTCTCACTTCCTGTGTTGCCGTAGCTATCATCCTGTTCGGTGAGCCAATCAGATGGGAGACCAACCTGCAGCTGCTGATTGACGTGCTCCTGACCAATGGGAGTCCTGGTTGTGTGTACGATCCTCAG
Organism: Maccullochella peelii; assembly: GCA_002120245.1. Classification (NCBI taxonomy): domain Eukaryota; kingdom Metazoa; phylum Chordata; class Actinopteri; order Centrarchiformes; family Percichthyidae; genus Maccullochella; species Maccullochella peelii. The sequence goes on from LKNJ01007136.1 coordinate 11,641, forward strand.
CTGTCGGCCCAGCTGCCGGTGCTCGCCTGTAACATGGACCTGATGTGGATGGCTGAGGCCCCATCACCACGGTAACCAACACACAACAGGAAGTCAGTTTAACACTTCCTGTTAGCGCTCAGGTAGAGGGCGTGGCTCTATATTAATACATCAATAACTAATCAATAAGAAAATATTTTATTTCTATGTAATCCCATATCTTCTTCCAGGCAGGATGATGGTATCCGATATCCTTCAGGTGGTCATGCTGATCAGTTTTGACCCTGCTGTGTTGCTGTAGGTTTGGTCATGGGATGTTCCTTCTGTGTTTGGAGTCCGTCTACAGGAAGCTGACGGGTCGGGAGCTTCAGTATCAGGCGCTGCTGGGAAAACCCAGTCTGCTAACATACCAGTACGCCGAGCATCTGCTGAGACTGCAGAACCACAACCACAAGCTAACCACCATCTACGCTGTTGGGTAACCAAACTGTCCATAACACGTCTACCAAACTGTCTATAACACCATCTACCAAACTGTCCATAACACCGAATACCAAACTGTCCATAACACATCTACCAAACTGTCCATAACACCATCTAGCAAACTGTCCATAACACCGTCTACCAAACTGTCCATAACACCGAATACCAAACTGTCCATAACACCGTCTACATGTCAGGTAACCAAACTGTCTTCTTCTTGTTGCCTAGCGACAACCTGATGACAGATATATACGGTGCTAACCTATACAACCGTTACCTGGCTCAGCAGCACGCTGCCATGACGACCACTACCAAGCTTGTTGCCCAGGGAACAGGGAGTCAGGTGATGATGGCGGTGCCGGAGAAGCAGCTGGTGTCTGCTGCTGCTCAGTGTCGCTCCATCCTGGTAGGTAGAGACAGACCACAGTTTCAGGAGTTTAAAGGATAATTCATTTCATTACAACTCTTATTTCTATAGCTTTGTCCATCATTTCTATCAGTGATAACATTGTACTCACCAAGTTGGTATGTGGGTACACGGTGACATCAGTGACATCACTAAAATGAAATGTGACGGGTCAGAAACAGAACATGGACTCTATGAGTCAGGACGGGGTCTATGAGTCAGGACGGGGTTGATGAGTCAGGACGGGGTTGATGAGTCAGGACAGGGTCTATGAGTCAGGATGAGGTCTATGAGTCAGGACTGGGTTCGGGGGAGACGGGGTTCATGAGTCGGGACGGGGTTCATGAGTCAGGACAGGGTTTGGGGGAGACGGGGTTCATGAGTCAGGACAAGGTCTATGAGTCAGGAAGAGATTCATGAGTCAGGACTAGGTTCATGAGTCAGGACGGGGTTCGGGGGAGACGGGGTTCATGAGTCAGGACGAGGACTATGAGTCAGGACGGGGTTCGGGGGACGGGGTTCATGAGTCAGGACGGGGATTCATTCCGACAAACAAACGCCGATCAGGATCAATAAAATACACCACCTCATGGTCTTCCTCAGTGGATATTTACTGTAGATAACAACATATAATCTACAACAAGGTGTGATAAAGTATAATAATGTATAAAAACATAAGATTTGTTAATTAAACAATTAATTATGACAAAAAGTGAATTTCCAGCTGTAGTCTGATAAAATGTTGGATTAAAGTCATTAACACAGAACTGTCCACCTGTGCTCAGGTGTGCACAGGTGTCTACAACCCTCACTCCCCGTTGCCTAGCGATCAGAGCAACGCGGTTACAGAAACAGTGTTCCACGGTCACAGAGACCTGGTCCTGGAGCCAGACCTGGTGGAGCCGAGTCACGTGGTGGAGGACGTGGAGGCCGCCGTCGACCTGCTGCTGCAGCAGCAGAGCTGTCACCTCTGACAGCTGACCTGTGACCTTTACACATCTATATGTAGAACATTAGTAACACTAACACAGTAAAGTTTGCGTTTAATTTTTCTTTTTATTTAACAGGTAAAAGTTGAGATTAAAATCTCTTTAAACACAGAAACTGACACACTACAGAGTGACATTCACTCGTCCACGTGAAATATGAGATGTAGTGACATTGCAGGGCTACAACTGCTGTACCTACCTGGCGAGCTAACTGCTAACTTGCTAGTAGAGCTAGTCAGTCACAAGAGTGAAAATAAATCTTCCTGAGCTAACGGTCAGTTAGCAAACTCATTAGCTTGTTTAGCTTAGCTCGGTCGCTAACAAAGCGCTAAGTGTCCACACTGTATTAACAGCTGTGTCAGCATGATGTCCTTCTGTGTCCTGCCTGTCTGTAAACCAGGTCTCTGTTGTGGACCAGTTTATACTCTGACAGAAGAGCTGCAATAAAACTGGATGTTGACAACACAGTTAATAAGCTACGATAGCTTCTTCCATTTTGGTCTCTCTGGCTCTCCGACTTGTCAGAGCTCAGTTCTGTCAGGACGGCTTCTTATTGGTCAACGAAGCGCATTCACGTGTCAAAGTTCACCAGAGTTGAACTTGACAGCAGTGTCACCAACTCAGCCTCTTTCTCACTGGACTTGTTAAGTTGTCTCTGGTGAACAGAGTCTCCAGTATTTCTCAGTCAGTCATCTCTGGACTGTGTTCAGTCCAAAAGTTGTGGCTCATGATAAAGCTAGTTGGTCAGTTTTTGCAACTTGAATTTTTTTTCACTTTTAAAAATGTGAATATGACGTATCATCTAGCGACTGTTGGAGCAGTCAGCGCTGCTCTACACGGAACATTCGTGTAGATTAATTATCTGATCGCAGCGAAATGTCACCATTTTAAATCCTGGTGTGTCGAGACCTTCAGACAACTGTTGACAGAATTCACGACATCCAGTTAAAACGCAACAAACAGGTATGATTTTCCAAAACCATCTAAAACAAAATAAGGATAAAAAGTAGTCTTTTCCAGATCCCGTCGAACTGACTGAAATTGACCATCTGACAGGAGGAGACAACCTGTGAGTCAAACATCGACTTCTAGTTCATCACATTTAAAACTACATTAAGGATCCTTCAATAAAAGTCAGTTTTATTATCACAGAATTTCCTGCAACATTTTATTTTATCCTCCCTTATTTATCATGTATAATCAGTATAAAAAGATGTAATAACAGACTGTATCTCAAGGAGATGTGGAGTTGGTGCATTAATGGGACCAGAACTCCTCCTGCAGACTGAAGTGTTGTCTGCTGTTTAAACAGATACTCAGTGATAAACAGCTGTAACGATATAAAATATGTCTTCATAGGAGAAAATACTGAACATTAATAAACATGTTCTTGTAACTGCTTACAGCTACATTGTAGTGCGTTATAAATATATATTGATTATTAATAACAGTGTGATAGCTCGCACAGCTAAGCGCTCAGCTGAGGGTAAACATGCCAGCAGATTAGCTTGCTAACGGTAGTGCTAGCTTGGCCACCCCCGTCGGTCACATGACTTTCACCTTGCAGGTCACAGCGGCCCGTCGAGACTCTCCTGAGTTTGTCCTCCCTGACTGCTGATGGTCTGAGGTCTTTAAACACACCTGTGAACACCTGGACACAGAGCTGAGTGACCTCTGAACCCTTGAACAACTAATGAACTACACTAATAATCTCACTAATCTTTGTTGATTAATGTCAGACATCTAACTTGTGTGTAATATTATGATTGACAAGTGAATGCTTCCATACTTTATATTTTACTGAAATACAAATAAATAAACCTGTGAAAAGTCATTTGAATTCTTCCTCCTTGGACGTTAGAAGAAGAATCCCAGTAACCAACTTGTTTTTAAAGATTATTGGTCTTTATTTGACAGTAAACAGACACAGCGCCACCCTGTGACAAGACAGAAGCAAACACATGTTGAAATGAATTATTATAAATAAAAGGAAGAACATGATATATTATTACAAATATTAATGTTTGTCAGCTTGTTACAGGTTAATGTTTAATTATCATCACAAATTAATGGCTTTTACATTTCTTTCATTTGTTAAGTTATATTTGTGAATGTGACATTTTCCCATAATAAGAATTACATTTAAAAAAAATCATTTTTAACTTTATAACCAACCATCCACATACAGGACAGTAACAGAGCATGTACATCTTCGCTAAATATCTGAAGGTGTAAATGTCTAAAATCTGCAGGTGGAAGAGAAACTGTTGTTTAATATTATTATTATATTAATATTATTTAAAAACCTCTGAAGGAAACATTTCATTGGATAACATTTCTAAATAAACATCTTTCACCTTATTAGAAATGTCAAGTCTTTGATGGTATAGTGATACACACAGCTGACCAATCAGAGGGATGATGATGATGATGAAGGTGAGGAGCAGCTGAGAGATTTTTTATCAATAACAGAAGAAGTGCTGCGTTCCATGACTTCAGTTTTATGAATAAAATAAAATTCCAATAAGACAAGATTAAGTGATGACAGATTGTTCTTTATTAGACGTTAACTGGACTTTAGTTCTTTAACAACATTTCCAAGGTTATTGATCAAGTTTAACTCTAGCAGGCTTCAGGTTTATAAGAAACATTTTTACAAAACAGCATTTCTCTGTTGACAGTGAAAGTTCATTCTTCAGCTTTGAAACAGCAGCTGTTCTGGAGCTTTCGAATGTATCACATGATCTTCCTCAGCAGATGGACAATTTCAAATATCCATTTTTTCTGAGCACTTTAAGGACTTCTCGCCCTCGTGGGCTCACTGAGATTCAAACTTCATTCTTATATAAATCTTTTGTATAAATGTATGTTTAGTTTTATTTTATTTCATTTGTTGAAGTGAAAACCTCCCTCCAGTTTGTAATAACAGTGTTACTGTTAAGATAATTAAGATAATAATTCATTTTTGAATAAAATAAAACGATTATTCCAAGTAGTAGAGCAACGTTCATGCAACTTGTGAGACGTTTTCAGGCTGTGACCTGCTCAACATGGCGGCAAGAACAGGGCATGTCGGAACAGGAAGCCGGGCAAAAGCTGCGCCTGCGCAGTAGCTCACCCCGGGTCCCTGTAAAGATGTCTGAGCAGGCGGGGAGGGAGCGGAGCGGAGGACCCGAAACAAACAGACAGAATCCGCGACTCTCCGCAACTTAACCGGTCAAGGTAAGGGCAGGCGGCCCCGCAGAGCCGCTCCGACGGCACCGACACGTGGCGGAAGGTTTCGGCCTTCAGATGAAACGGACTAACGGCGCACAGGGTGGCTGAGTTAGTATAAAAACGCAGAAATGCTGTGCGGGACGCGCAGCGCTGTGACAGGGGCGTGTCCGCCATCTTGTCTGGGAAGTGGCGCCTAAACAGCAGCTGTCGCTCTGAGCTGAGACCGAGCGGGCCGCGCAAAATGGCCGTTAAGGACGGCAGCTAAAGGCGGCTTGTTTTCCTTTCTGTGTTTTTAAATCACTTTAGCCTGGTTTGGCCCCGCTGTGGACCGGTACTGAGAGCCGCTGGGTCCGTGTCTTCAGCCCGGGCTCCGGAGGAGCAGCCGCAGCTTTTTGTTGTCCTCCCCCCTCCTCTTCTCCTCCTCCGTGTTTGTTTGGAAAACCTGCCAGGCGCATGCGTGTAACCATAGCGCTCGTTTCTGAGAGAAAACATCCAGGATTAATTTAATTTATTCACACAGCGCTTTAATTTCACATCACATTCACACAGACACCGTGTCATCTGGTGTTTATCGATAATTTTGATCAGATTAAAACTCTGACGTCGTTCCGTTTGCCGCCATCTGCCTAAAAACCGCCACAGAGAGACGGTCCAGCTCGGCCCGGACCTTCATGTTGTCACCGTGTCACTGGTCCAGTCCGTCGGTTTGTTTCAGACCGAAATCACGCTTCAAGTCTGCACACACACCTGCTTATACAACCAGTGTCAACTTTACACAGTTGTTTATTATTGATTAATCTGCACATTTGCTGGATTAATCGATAAAATGTCATAAAACAGTGAAAATGTCTAGCTGACGTCCAAGACACTCAGTTTCTGACAGAAACAGATCATGTTTGACATTTTGCTTGAAAAATGAATCGATGATGAAAATAGCTGCTTATTAATTTCCTGTTGGTCAACAAATTAATCAAACGTCATTATATCAAGAAGAAGACATCACTTCCTGTAGTTTTAACAGGAGAACCCTTTGGTTCTAACATAACTATCATGTTATAAGGAGAACAACACTAACGTACTTTGAGTAGGTGATCAGCAGATATATTGATAATGAAAACAATGATTAGTTAACAGAACAGAAATCACCTGTTTAAATATAAAGAGTCTGATTTGAAAGAATTACACCTGTCCAAAATAAAATGACTGGTCGTTTTTAAAAGAGCAGCTGGTGAACATTTTTAGTGTCAGTTCCTCAACAATTACTCGACTAACTGATTAATTGTTAGGATTATCATGTTCCGTTTGATGTTTCCAGCTTGTCGATAGTAAGAATTTGCTGCATCAAACACTGTGTTTGGTTTATGGCTGCAAATAATGATTATTTTCATACTCCATTGATCTGTTGATTATTTTCTGGCTTAATTGATTAATATTTAAGTCTGTAAAACTCATAAAACAATGAAAAATGTCCAACGTGACGTCTTCACATGTTTGTGTAATAGGTTTCTGTGGTCTGATCAGGAAACACAAAGACGTGTTGGAGCTCCTGTAGAAGCAGTCTGTCCACCAGACAGATAAAACAATTAGTTGATCAGTCAATCGGCAAAGGTTTTGATAATTGAATAATCGTTAGTTAAAATACCAAACCTGGTTCCAGTAAAGTGAACTGAACACCTGTTCGACTCTGAGAACCAGGCTGACATTTCTGTAAAATAATGGAAACCCTGATAACACTTCCTGTTTCCTGCGCCGCTCTCACAGAGAAAGAAACAAAGTCTTCATCCATCATCAGCAATCCAAGATCTCACCTTTTATTTTGAAAGTTAAAGTGTGTCTTCCTGTCCAGGCAGGTCGATGTCATTCTGACGAGCAGTTGAGATGTCCAATGACAGCCAGGGATCGGTGAAGGGGGAGGCGGCCATGATGCCGTCTCCCTCTGTTTCCGCCTCCTCTCAGGGACCGCCCCTTTCTCCGTCCACCACCTCCAAACCACCTGAGCTCCCAGGTACACCTGTCTGTCTCTCACCTGTCTGTCTGAGCTCCCAGGTACACCTGTCTGTCTCTCTGACCTGTCTGTCTCTCTGACTTCTGTCTGTCTGACAGATGAACTGGTCCAGGCTGGATGGTCTAAGTGCTGGTCTCGGAGGGAGAACCGGCCATATTATTTCAACAGATTCACCAATCAGAGCCTGTGGGAGGTGCCAGTGCTGGGTCAGCATGATGTCATCGTGAGTAATGTCACAGTTTTCTTTAATGATCCACAACAGAGGTTTTCAAACTGTGAGGTGTCTCCCCAGTGGGGGGGTGGGAGAGTTGAAGGGGGTTGTGAAGAGAGAGGTGAGACAAAGATCCAGGTGCATGCAGGTGTTGTAACAACTACAGGAAGTGAGGTATTGTAGTTTGTCAGCAGGTGGAGCTGCAGCAGCGACTCACAGCTGATGGAGGAGATTCAGATCCTTTAAAACACTCAGAGACAGACGGCTGTTATCTCTAATGTCCATCGTGAATAAACGTGCAAAGATCCACTTAGACACCAGAGAACAAAGAGGCTGCAGAAGTAGTTTCTAGCTTTTCTTCAGTATCACAGTGATCCAGTGATGCTGTCTGTGCGTCCATGGAGACACTGCAACCAGGAGCTGCTGATGGAGACACTCTGACCACTTGGAGACTGATACAGGCTGAAAACACAGAGCTAAAGCTGTAGCTCACAGCTAACTCACCGACTCCATGGCAACAATTTACTCCCTGTTTACATCCCCAAAGCATTATGGGAACTGTAGTTTCAAAACTTAGAGTATGATTATCCCCCAAAGAGAAGTCAAAGAATGTTAATAATAGAGCCAAACTCCATTCATAACTATTTCCCCTTTGCATCAATGTGTTTTTCACATTACTGACGCTCAGAATGTCTCATCAGCATGGTTCGATAAAGCTGGCTCGTACTCAGCAGTGATCTTCTAGCAGGAAACTAAATTCCTCTTCAAGACATTTAATATGGTCGAGAGAGAGATGCTTTTCATTTCGCTGTTCATTTCATTTAACCTTTATCTGTCTAAACTAAATAGAAATGATTATGACTATTATTGGTGGCCATTATCAAAGTCAAACTCGGTGTAGAAAGAGAGAGCTGCAGCAGCAACGCTGTCTGTGTGGACGCCACACGCGTGCAGCCGCAGCAGTTCAGCGAGGTAGCCGACACTCACAGGTACAGGTAGGCGCTGTGGCCCAGGTGTAAGTATGTAGTCTGTAAGTGAGACTCAACAATTACCTGTCTGTCTGTTTGCAGTCTGATCCTTTAGGTCTGAATGCCGCTCCAGCAGAGGGTGGAGACAGTAACCTTGGTAATGGTCAGAGGAAGAGGAGGAGCTCTGAGGAGCAGGGGGCGGGGCCTAACAGCATCAAACGAGCTAAGGTAAAAACTGCCCACCTTCAACCAAACACAAACCTGGTCATGTGATCAGTTTACGACTTTAAACTAGTGAGTGGTGTGCAGTGGGTTGTGGGAAAGTTAGACCTCTATCTTTGTGTAATCTGACAAGGCTTGTCTGTATGTTGTTTCCAGGTGGAGCCCACCACGCCAATCTCTCCCAGCACCCCTGGAGTTAAACCCTGGAACTCCGCCCCCGAGGACAAACAGACCCAACCAGCCACGCCCACAACTACAAGCCCCGCCCCCGCTCCATACAGGCCAGCTGTGTGAGTACTGAGGCCATGCCCCTCCCAGTTAGCATCTTTAGCTTCTCTGTGGTTGAAGTTGTTTATTGTTGTTGTTTTCAGTATCTACTGGGATCTGGACGTCCAGACCAATGCTGTGATCAGAGAGCGCGCCCCTGCCAACCACCTGCCCCCCCACCCTGAGATCGAGCTGCAGAGAGCTCAGCTGGTCACCAAACTTCGGCAACACTACCACGAACTGTGCCACCAGAGAGAAGGTATCGTCTCACCTGACAGGATGATTCTCTGTTGATAAAGTGGACTCACACCACGTCTATCACGTGCTCTGCATTCTGTCTGAAAACGGTTTTACATGCCATCTCTGGCAGTCATGTAACTGTGGTTTGGAGTTCTAACTTGAAACGCGAGTTGTGAGAAAGACAGTAATTGAGTCTCAGTTGGACGAGAGTGAAATGAGAGCTGGTACACTGCCGCTATAGACAGCTGTACTGATTCCAACTAAAATGGATAAATTAAGAATGGGGGGTTGGAGGCACCAGTGGTCATTAGAGGTTACTGTGTGAGACCATAGTACAATATTTGGGGGGTGGGGGTCTTGGGACTTGTTGGTGAAGTGGATAGTTGAACTATACTCCAGGGTCATGTTACCTTCTGAAAGTCCATGTACTGCATGTAAACGTGTTGGCCGTCTGGCTGTCTGTCTGTGGTTCAGGTATTGATCCGCCCCGAGAGTCGTTCAACCGTTGGCTACTGGAGAGGAAAGTGGTTGATAAAGGTCATGATCCCTTACTGCCGAGTGACTGTGACCCCGTCATCTCCCCGTCCATGTTCAGAGAGGTCATGAACGACATTCCCATCAGGTACCCGTCTGTCTTACTGACTGTAACTTCAAATTCGGCGAAGTCTCTGTATTGACCTGGACTGAACATGGACTAAACTAAAATTCATGTTCTGATTATGATCTGTTTTTATATATTGATTATGTATTCATATCTGTGTGTGTGTCTCAGGTTATCGCGTATTAAGTACAAAGAGGAGGCCCGAAAGCTGCTGTTTAAATACGCTGAAGCCGCCAAGAAGATGATTGACTCCAGGTAGGTCACAACAGACCAATCAGAGTTTTATCCTGCCGAGGTCATCAGCTGGTGGGCGGGCTGATGTTGAGGGAACTCTAACCTTTGACCTCTGACCTGTGCAGGAATGCGAGTCCAGAGAGCAGGAAGGTGGTGAAGTGGAACGCTGAAGACACCATGAGCTGGCTGCGCCGAGATCACTCTGCCAGCAAGGAGGACTACATGGTAACCTCTGACTCTTGTTGTTTTGTACATTCTTAAGACGTTTAGTCTGAGGCTGTTTAATGGATTGTCCATAACGAATACCATGTTCGAGCACAAGGTGGTTCATAAGTGTACCTGGTCCCAGAGCACCTTATGTCAAAGATCGATGACGGACTTTGCGGTCGTATCATCAGATCTGTGGCAAGCTGAAGGCAGGAGTCCTTTCAGGTTGCTTGGACCCGGGGACTCCTGATGCAGCAGACAGGTATCTGGAGGACAGAAGGATTGCAGCTTCTGTGGTCCTGATACCTGGAGGAGAAATGCTGACCCTGACTGGGGGATACTGTCAGATGGTGGAAGGAATACTTTGAGGAACTCCTGAACCAGACTTACACCACCTCCATGGAGGAGGCAGAGCTGGGAGGCTCAGGGAAAGACTTGTCCATCAAAGGTAGTCAAAAAGAAGGCTCTGGACACTGTGCGGCTGTCTTGGTTGAGACACCTCTTAAATGTCACGTGGTGGTCAGGGACAGTACCTCTGGACTGGCAGACCGGGAATGTTGTTCCCACTTTTAAGTGGGACTGGAGGGTGAGCTCCAACTATCAGGGTATCGCACTGCTTCCGTCAGGCTGCTGAAAGGAGACACTGGCTGATGGTTGAATCTCAGATTCAGGAGAACTGATCTGTTCTGGAGGGATCATGGCAGTTTGTCCATCCAGTCTACATGTGTTTTGTGGACTTGGAGAAGGCTTGTGATCATGTCCCCCGGGGTATCTTGTGGGGGTTAATGTGGGAGTCACTACTAGTCATTCAGACGTTGTATAACTGGAGTGAGAGCTGCGTTTGCAATCTCAGCAGGAAGTCAAACGTGTTCTCAGTGGGTGTTTACGCCACCAAGGTTGTTTCCTTGTCACAGATTCTGTGCAGTCGAGGTGTGGAGAGTGTCGGTATCGTGGTCTCAGGATTGTATCGCTGCTCTTTGGGGTGATGTGGTTCAGCTGGCTTGATCGACCTGTGGCCTCCAGTGAGCACTGGGGCGGTTTGCAGCTGAAGTGGTTGGACTGAAAGTCAGCACCTTCCAGTGTGAGGTCATGGTACTCAGGTGGAAAATGGTAGATTGCTTCCTTCATGTTGGAGAAAGTCACTGCCCCAAGTGAAGGAGTATATCAGGTTGTTGTTCACCAGTGAGGTAACATGGAGCGTGAGATCGACAGGCAGATCACTGAGGCATCAGCAGTTACAGGGACACTGTACCGGACTGTCGTGGTTCAGAGAGAGCTGGGCCTGTAGGTGAAGCTCTGGATTTACCAGTTGATCTACGTTCCAACCTTCACCTGAGGTTGTGAGCTCTGTGTAGTGACTGAAAGAATGAGATCACAGATACAAGCAGCTGGAATTAGGGTGCCTGGACTGAGCTCAGATATCTAGAGAGAACTCGGAGTGGAACAGTGTCTTAATATTGGAAGGAGTCAGTTGACATGGCTCAGCCATCTGATTAGGATGCTTTCCGGGTGCCTCCCTGTGGAGGTTTTGCTGGCACACCCATCTGGGAGGAGATCAGAGGCCTGTACTACGAATCCAGTTCAACATACCCAGGATGTCTGTTCGTTTTCTGGCTTCACTGAGCCTAACAACTGCGGTCATGCGACGGTGGTTATCAACTCAGTAAGTTAACCCAGGGTTTCCTAATCCAGCCGTGAGGTGTTCACATAAAAGGGGCGGGGTTTGCAGCATGGGACCAATCACAAACATGACAGATGTGCTGGCAGCAGAGCGGCATACTTTACCAACAAAGATCAAACTATAATATTACAGAAATAGGAAGAAGTTAAACATCATCCAGGCTAAAAGCAACACAGCTGCAGTTGCTGAATGCAGGAAGCACAGCTGGACTGTGTGGATGTGTTATAACAGGGTTATAACATCGCTGCTCCGTCATTAGTGTTACTTTAAATTCATGTGTTAACAGATTATAACATCACTGCTCCGTCATTAGGGCACAAACTGTAATTACATTTGTGTATTCAATTAAATTCATGTGTTGCTTAGATGTTTTCTCATGGTCTATGTGACAGTTTCAGCCTGATTCTTTCCGGCGGTGTAAAACGGACTTAGAGCAAATAAAAATAGATATAAAAACATAATCCAAAGTGGTCAGTAGGCTTACTGTCAGATCTTATAAGTACAACTAGAACAAGGCTTCAGTGCTTCAGTCTCTGTTGGAGGATGACATCAAGACACTGAAGCAGTGACGTGGTTTTGACTCTGATTGTAAGAAGTTGACACAGATGAGTCAGAATCTGGATCTCATATAAAAAGAGTTCCTCTCACGATCCGCACCGAGCTCCACCNGATCTTCTGTTGGTGATGCCATTTTCCAAGAGACCTGATTGGTCAGTAGGCGGGGCTTTTATATGCATTGATCTGTTATCTCCAACATAACCTGCTCCGGAGCAGGTTAGGCGTGCAGCATTAGTTACCATGGCGATGTACCCCGGTAACAAGTGAACCACCGTCGTAACCCTGAAACCCCAGAGATAAACCTGAAGGTACCTCGCTAACCCCAAACCCTGCTTCATAGTACAGGCCTCTGGAGACCCAGAACACACGAGAGGGAGTATGTATCCCATCCAAACTGCTCTAAGAAGTCCTCACATGTTCGCTATACCAACATGTAATGTAGTTACTGTGTATGTGTGTGTGTTTAGGACCGTCTGGAGCACCTGAGACAACAGTGTGGTCCTCATGTCACTGCTGTCGCCAAAGACTCTGTGGAGGGAATCTGCTCCAAAATCTACCAGCTGTCTGCAGAGTACAGCCGCCGCCTGAGACAGACGCACCTGAGCCTGCTGCAGGACCCCCCCACAGGTACATACACACACCTGAGCCTGCTGCAGGACCCCCCCACAGGTACACACCTGAGCCTGAGTCCTGTGTGTGTTACTTATGTGTGTATTATGTGTTGTGTGTGTTCAGAGGCGTGTGCGTCCCCCCAACAGTCCCGGTTGGTCTACTGTTACCCGGTGCGACTGGCGCTGCCCTCACCCCCCCTCCCCCGAGTCGAGCTGCACTTTGAGAACGACATGGCCTGTCTGCGCTTCAGAGGAGAGATGGTCAAAGTCAACAGAGGCCACTTCAGCAAACTGGTCAGTACTGATGGCGGTACTCTGAGCGATACTACTGATACTGCTGTTACCATGACGACATGAAGTGTGGCCAAAATAGAAAGAGAGTTGAGATAAAAGGTGCAAGATAACGTTTCTGATGCCTAAAATAGGAAATCTTTCTTAATTTCTCCAATGCGGAGAGCGGAACCGGTAACGTCAGAGCTCATCAATACTAGTCTTAATGTAGCCCTGGGGCCCGTTTAATACCAGGTGTCGGTACCCATCCCTAGGGAACATCTCTGCAGGACGTTGACACGAGTTCCTCAGTGAATGAGAGCAGTGCTGTTTCAGCAGATTGCTGAGCGTGACGCCACTACTGATCTGTTTTATACATTATACTGAATTTATCAAGACAACAGGTGAACATGCAGGAAGAGTTCAGTTTGTATCAGCAGCAAAATAAAACAGGGAGCACTCTTACTACAATAACAGCAAATATAAATGAAATTAAAGGCCTGATTTTCCCTGCACATGAGGTAAATAAAAGCCCTGCCAAGTATTCAAGAATTTACGGTAGTTCCAGAAATGACTAATAATCCCAGAAACAGCCATCTGTGAAAAACTCAGTGGCTGATGTCCACCAGCAGAAGGCGACATTCTTTTAAATCATGTCAAAAGTACATCCGTCTCTGTCCATGTCTCACTCTCTGACTGTCTCACTCTCTGTCTGTGTCCAGGAGTTGTTGTACAGGTACAGCTGTATAGACGATCCTCGCTTTGAGAAGTTCCTGTCCAGAGTCTGGTGCCTCCTCAAGAGATACCAGGTCAGCTGACTCTCTGTTAACCAATCAGCTTGCCTGATCTCACCTGACAATCTGTATTGGTAAGGACTCAGTTAATTGGTGAGTTAACCAGGTGTGTGTGTATGTGTGTCCAGGTGATGTTTGGCAGTGGAGCTAACGAGGGGACGGGCCTGCAGGGGGCGCTGCCGGTGTCGGTGTTCGAGGCGTTGAACCGACAGTTTGGAGTTTCTTTCGAGTGTTTCGCCTCACCGCTCAACTGCTACTTTAAACAGTTTGGCTCAGCTTTCCCCGACATCGACGGCTTCTTTGGATCCAGAGGGTGAGACAGGTGTTAAACACACCTCTACACACTGTGACTGAAGTGACCTGGCTGTCTGTGTTTACCTGAGAGGTTTAACAGGTCAGATACACACAGACAGCTAGTACAGATCACTGACGTTAGTCTGAATGTTACTGTTGCTGTCGTACGCATCAGAAATCATATGATGATGATTATGATTTATTTTTTCTGACTCTGGCACCCCCCAGTGGTAGCATCACCGCAGACGCTGTGGCAGACGGGCAGCATGTTCATTAAAACATGTTATAATCACATTATTACACACAGTGTGGCAGTATAATCAGTATGAGTGTGTATATGTTACAGTGTTATTAACCCAGCGTGTGTTTTCAGGCCGTTCCTGTCTTTCTGTCCGGTCAGCGGCTCGTTTGAAGCCAACCCCCCGTTCTGTGAAGAGCTGATGGACGCCATGGTGACACACTTTGAGGTGAGTCCAATATGTTGTCGACTAGTCTGTACCATACTGGGCTAGACTGGTTTGAACCAGTCTGTTCCAGCTGATTCTGTACTAGTCTTCTAAACCTTTTCAAGGCAGATAAAAAGATTCTGTCAGACAGGAAGTCAGAGGAGGCATCACGTACTTCTGTACCGGTCTGTACTGGTCTGCACTGGTCTGTACTCAGGTCAACATATTGTCTCTGTCTGTCAGGAGCTGTTGGATCAGTCCTCTGAACCTCTGTCCTTCATCGTCTTTGTCCCTGAGTGGCGTGACCCCGTGACCCCGGCTCTGACCCGCATGGAGGGAAGTCGATTCCTCCGTCACCAGCTGAACGTCCCGGCCTACGAACACGAGTATCGCTCCGGGAGTCAACACCTCTGCAAGAGGTACTGATACTACCCTGTATTACCCTGATACTACCCTGAACTATTCAGTTCAGTTCAATTCAGTTTTATTTATATAGCGCCATATCATAACAACGTTATCTCAGGGCACTTTGTCATAAAGAGCAGGTCTAGACCGACTCCTTATGTGTACAGAGACCCAACAATTCCCACCAAGAGCAAGCAGAAGCAACAGTGGCAAGGAAAAACTCCCTTTTAACAGGAAGAAACCTCCAGCAGAACCAGGCTCTGGTTGGGCGGTCATCTGCCTCGACCGGTTGGGTTGAGAGAGAGGGGAGGGAGAGAGAGAGAGCGAGAGAGCATGAGGAAAGTGAACATGCA
>LKNJ01007137.1:0-20007 GCA_002120245.1 Maccullochella peelii
TTTCCCAGATTTATTCTTTTTTGTGGCACTCCTATGATTCCATAGTTCTTGGACTGACCTACAGATCTACATCCTACAGAAAAAGGTATGGGAACTTTCTGTCTTTGCTCCCGGGACTTATTTCTACTAACGGCCTCCACAGTCCGCACCGAACTGGGAAAAAGGGTGTTTAAGTGCTGCTCCCTCGGCCTGGAACCGGCTGCAAAATCAGCTGAATCTTCAGGAGCTGCTCCCTCTGGACGCAGGTTCATCTGGCTGAAGATGTTGTCTTTGAGATCTTATATATCTGTTTTAGGTCTGCAGCCGTGTTATCTGTGCTGCTGCCTGTGTTGGAAAGAGACTTTTTTAAAATCTTTTACTCCTACTGGTTAAATAAAGAAATAATAATATGACGTACAAAGTCAAATGTTGGAGTATGTCATGATGTTGATGAGGACAAGCAGCTCTGAGACTTCAACAGCTGCAGGCTTCTTAATGTTTCATCCTCAGTGTTACAGCGCCCTCCAGTGGAAGACAAACTCCTGCAGCTGCGGATCAGTCTGCTGATATTCCAGTTTTCATCCTGTCAGTAAATCTCATGCTCAGACCCAAAGCAGCAGGAAACTGGGGTCAGTTTAAGGCCTTAAATCCCTTCAAAGTAAAAGCAGCAGCCACAATAAATAAAAACAAACTTCATTACAAGTAAAATAGCTGCGTTTACTTTGCAGCAAAAAAAAGAAGGTAGGAATCAAACATGAAGTCTGGGATTTAACGGATCATCCCAGTGATCTGAATGTGTCCTTATCATCATCGTCTCCCTACAAGCATTAAAGACAACTTATTTCGAGATACTTGTATTTGTCTTTACTCTTCTGGTCTTCACTCAGATATGTGCTGTTTCCTGCATCTGCTGCGCTCACCTCAAACCTCACTGTAACACCTGGACACACCTGCAGGATTTGTGACATCACACACAACTAGTTTGGAGCCAATCAGGGTCCAGAATGACACTTGGACACAAACACTGAGACAAATTAAAATTATTCCTAGATTCTGGATTTTTACATGAGGGAGGAGCAGATGGAAGATTTATTTATTTATTTTGGACAAACCTCATCAGACACAATTTATTACTCCAAGCAGAGTATTTTAAACGTCTTACACCTGTCTGCAGAGGATCCTGGAGGGCTTTCAGACCAAATCGTGATGTGAAAATGTTCAGCCGACCATCTATTTCATTCAAGAGCTTTTATTTTTAGTGAATCGTGATTTGATTAAGTTTAATACATGATAATTGTTTTCAATTAACTGCTTAGTCTATAAAATGAGAAAATGGTGAAAATAGTCCGCAGTTTTTACTTAAAACAATCAATTGATTGTCAAAACTGTCGCTGATAGTCTGGCCAACAGGTGGGTTAGCATTGTTAGCATAATTAGCCGCAGCAGGTGACGTTCCAGTCAGTGGAGACGTTGTTACACCCCTCCCGCTCCTTCTTCTCTTCACTACACCTTTCTAAAGTTAAAGCAAAGTCTCCCGACTTTTGCCTTCATTATATTCAGTTGTGCTGTGAACAGCTAATGTGGCTCTGCGCTGCTTCCTGTTTGGATGAAATCAAAAACAATAAAGTTTCCTAAATAAACTTCTGGATGAAACTACGCAGCTGCATTTCAGGATTTTTTTTTTTTTTTTAAAGAATTGCAATTAACTTTAGTTAATTTCAAAATTCAAAAGGTTTGAGTTTGACATATGACTGAAATCATTATCATAATATTAATAAGGATACTTATAATATTGACATGCATCACAATGTGGCAAATATACGCAAAATCACATTGAAGATGATCAATATTCAAAGCGGTTCCACTGTTTTAAATTACATGTCAACAAAATCTTTGTGCCAAACTGATTCATTTTCTCAGTTTTTACTGGCAGCTTGCTCAGAATTAGTCATCTGATCAGGTTTTTCTGAATTTTGACTAACTTTAATTTAATATTATTGCCCAAAAATTCTGTGACGTATAACTTTCTCTGCAGGTTGATTTTTGCAGAAATAAACTGAAACCAGCGTCGCTCTTAGATCCACTGACACGCTTTAGAAAACAGATGAACAGTGATGTGAAGCACAAACATAAACAAACAGAAAAATCTGGCAGTGACGACAAAATACGAAAACAAGTGAAGGGAGTGATTTTATTGTTGGGGTTGAAAACTCATCACACATGCAAACAGCAATGTTGAAGCAGAGTATCATCAATATTTTATTAGCAAACCAGGTTAACAAAAAAAAAAGAACTGAAGGAGCTGAACAATGTGTTTCTGTACAGGTCCAAATATACTACAATATATACTATTATACAGCTGGATTACAATTCACGTCATTAGTACAGCAGTCTGCTACAGCAGTGACGTCTGAGCAAACTTTCCTTCCTTTTGATTCGTCCGAGCGACCGACCGCTTTCCTCTCCGACTGACGACGACGACGATGATTCAGGTGCGGCTAATATCAGCATGCTACGTTAACATTCCCTCTTTTTCTCAAAGTGCAAAGAGTCTCACATTTGTTCACCTCGACGGCAAAATAAACCTCCGAGAGCCGAAAACAAAAAACACTGTGATTCACATTTAGAGACGGAGATTTGTTTTCGCCAAAAACCAGAAGACAAAAAAGGTCAAACATGAAGATTTAAGTTTGAATGAATGGAGTTTGAGGTAAAAGCAACACAGTTAAAAGTAAAACAAATTGATTTGGTGTAAAATGAGCAGATTTTAAGGCCTGACGATCAGAACTCCACGTCAGTCCTGCACAAACATTTTGTTGGCAACAAAACTGTAAACGGACTTTCAACATTTTGGGAAATGTGCTTATTCGTGATTGATACCACGTGTGTGTACGCTAATATGAAACTACTGCTTGCAGCTGATTAGCTTAGCTTAGCATAAAGTCTATAGTCTTGACACATCACCCTCTGTAAAACCACAAGCTGTTGTTTTTGTACGGAACAGACGAGATATAACCCGTTAATGCGAGAGCTTCAGAGGTGCTAAGCTATGCTAAGCTAACTCGAGAGCAGTACCAATCAGCAAGAAGGAGAATAAGTGTATTTCCCAAAATGTCAAACTGTTCCTTTAAACTAGTTTTACAGTCCAGGAGTCTGACGCCGGACACTGAACCCTCTCAGTCGAGACCTGGAGGGGATCATCGTAGTGAGAAGAGCTACAAAGGATGCTGGGAAAACAGTTGCAGAGGTCTCTGTAAGCATCGAATCACAACTACATCATCTCATTTTGGTTATTTGAGACTGTTGTTTTAATGAATCGTGAATATGAGCCGCTGTTTTCATAAAAAATAAAAATCAGTGCACAAAACACATGCACATCTCTCTTGCCCCCATGCCAAGTCGAAAGCACTCTGTGATTTCAGCCTCCCAAGAACTCACAAAATGTCTATTTTATGACATTAGAAAGAGTAAAAAAAAATAATTAGAGCCCATATTCCAAATGAGGAAGAGCAAACTTCTTTTCCTCATAGAAAACAGAGTTTTTAAAGGGGGTGTTTCAAAGTGTTGTTAGTCCTCGGTAGGCAGAAATCAATAATAAAATCAACATGAAACTCAAGATACAAGCAGCAGGCTGTTAAATAAAACCTACAGGAAGTGTGTTCACAAAGACTCTCTTATCCTGCTGCTGCAAGTACATGGACCCAAACAAAAATCTGTTCCATTCTTTTCAAAGAATCAGGACACACCCTGCAAGTCACCGAGCACCTGACGGCCAAAAGTATGTGAAAACCCCGACATGTCATCCACATGTGATTGTTACACCATGCTCATTAATAACAGCGTGGTTTCAGTCTGGAAGAACACTGTTGTCTAAACCATCATAGTACGCGGGAGCATTAAGAGTTCCCTGCAATGGAACGAGGCAAAATGTTTTTGGGACCAGGTTGGAAACACGTTCCTCCTCGTATCGGAGTGTTCTGCAGATCAATAACTCCAATCAAAAGAACCCTGAGGTACGAGGACAGGGCTGTGCACACATTTGAAACTGTGATTCGATGCTTAAAGACGTCTGCAGCTGCTCGTCAGCACGTCTCGTTGCTTTTCTTCCCACAGA
This sequence comes from Maccullochella peelii, assembly GCA_002120245.1. Taxonomy (NCBI): domain Eukaryota; kingdom Metazoa; phylum Chordata; class Actinopteri; order Centrarchiformes; family Percichthyidae; genus Maccullochella; species Maccullochella peelii. The sequence continues at coordinate 4,094 of LKNJ01007137.1, forward strand.
ACCAAAGAAAAGAAAGGAAATAAAAGTATTTATCTTAATCTGGTGTCACCAGGCCGGGAGAAGCTTCCTGTGGATGTTTAACACCCTCTCTGCTGTGAACGACAGGCTGATGCGATTCTCACGCGTACATATTTCGTTTTTAAGGGATGTTCAGTGGGATTTTGTTTTTTTTGGTTTTGTTGCATAGGACAGAAGCTGGCAGGCCTCTCCACCAAATATCTGCTCCACATACTGGTTTTAAACTTGAACCAGGTTTATCTTTTTAAAGGGGAGGTTTCAGACACGAAGCCAGTGAACAAAGTGACAGGAAAGGTACGGTCACATGACGCCTCAGTCCTGCAAACATTCACTCCGTCTCACTTCTGCTGAAGCGCGTTTCCTCTCGCAGGTCAGAGTTCACCTCTGACCTGCGATCAGCCAATAGGAACACGGAGTTTGGAAACTAAGACGTTATTATTGTTAAGTTCAATATCACAAACGGTTTGTGATCATCATTCAGTTCTGGGTGCGGGGGAAGGGCCGATGTGACCGCACCTCAAAAAGAAAAAGAAGAGAAACAACACTTAATCATGAATCTCTTACTCTCCACTGGCCAGCTTTAACTGCTTTTTAGCAAATTACATTTACGGTAAAAGTAGATGTCAGTTTTGAAAAAACAGGAAAATAATTGTCAGTGTCAGACCAGTGCAACACACCTGCAACACCTTCACACAGCTAGAGTCACTTTTGTTCCTTCATTGCTTAGAAAATAAGATGTTTTCTTCCACTTTCTTACAGTCTGTGTCCTGAAACGATCCTGGAGCTTTCTCTCCAAATTATAAAATACACCAACGCTCCCTTATAGCTCTGAAAGTGCCTCCATGGCCAAGATACCAGATGTTTTCTCTCCTTTAGGTTACTGTCCATTTCAGTATATTCTCTTTTATTTGAGTGTTTCGGTTTTTCAGAAAACCAGGTGGAACAGAAGCAGTAACAGCTGCTGCCCCCTGCAGGCAACGACTGTTTCAGTTTTTTAAAGTTTTGGTTAAAATTTTGTTTTTTGTCAGGCACTTGACCATCAGACAAATGTGTCTGCTGTCCAACTGTTCTACCAGTAAACACTCAGCAGGTAAAGGATTTTAATAACACCAAAGTTTACAGTGCAAATGTTCAGAGAGACAGAACTAAGCCAACCTACGCAGATCATTTTGGCCTTTGTACTCCGATTAATACGGTCCTCTCAAGCCCAATACCAACAATCAGATAATGGTATATCGGCCAATATTCCTTTTTAAACATAAAACTATATCATTATCAAATATTTCTCATAAGGGAATTTAAAGTGGGTTACAAAGTAGAAAAATTCTCTTTACCTGCAGGTGGCACAGGCTGGTCTGAAGCTGGATTCAGGTGCTGCACGTCAACAATGACTAAGTTTACATGCACAGTGAGGGGCACAATATTCCCGCTTGATCTGGATCGTGTAAATTGCATATTCCGTTTGGATATTCTGAATTAGGCCTTATTCCGAATGCAGCATTTTCCCATTAAGACATGTGTGATATGCCGATATTCTTCAGGTTTTAGGAGCGTTCTTTGGACATGTGTACAGCTCATTCACGGCCTCTTCCTGTTTACGCTCAGCTCTGCTGGAAACAACAGTGTGCAGGGCTGCAGGGGCAGAGATGCTGTTAAACACNATGAAAGACTTGGAGATCAGCGGGTTTCTGGATCTGCGACCTTTTCAAGAAGGTGGCTGATGAATGAAAGAGGGAGGCTGAGTCCAACAAGGCTGCATGTAAACAGGAACATTAGTGGAAGATTCATCTTCACCAGCAACATGGAAACAGATACGAATACGAAAGTATGAATATTGTTGGGGGGGGGGGTTCGGAATATTTTGTGCATGTAAAGGTAGTCAGAGTGTTTTGGAAAACAAGAACATTAAATGTCAACTTTAAGTGGTGACCGTTGGGGAATAAAATTTCAGGTCAAATTAGGCGGTCAAGCGAACGCAGATCCAGAGTTCTCCCGGCGGTCCTCAGACAGACAGACGAACGGTGGAAAAGCAGATTTTGGCGATGAAGGCGTTGATGCGTAGAAGTGCAGAGGCTGGTGCACTTTGACGGAAGCATCTTTGCAGGACATTCCTCTGCCGGCGACCAGCAGCTCTCCTCCTGGTGGCAGATTAAGACTCAGAGGATTCTTCTATCTACAGGAATGCGTCTCACGCAGGAATCTGAGCGGTGTTTCAGCCTAGGACATCAGTGCATGTTTACGGCGAGAGGATCGGACGTCTGCAGGTGGGAATCACAGGGATCCAATCCTGTCACCACACAGGTGACGCTGCGATATATTGCAAGACAGTCGTTTACGATACATCATCAACTGAAGAGAAAAACTTATCCTAAAAAAATTTCTCTCAAAAGCAAGAATCAACCATGTGTTGTGTTTATTAGTTTAACAGAGTCGTGTGGACAGCTGAGAGCAGAGAGTGTGTACCAAAGTGCATAGAGTTTAAACACACACACAGCAACAGCCTCAGTATTGCAACAGAAGTGTGATATTAGTGCGAGAGTATCAATGATGTATCGCAGAGAGCGTGTCACAATATATCGCCTCACGGATTATCATCCCACCCCTGCAGGGAGGTGAGGGCGGTCGGCTCGCTCTTTAGTCATGCAGTAAAGACAACGAAACACGATGAAGACCAAAGCTTTAGGATCCGACCTGAGGCGTTACGACCCAAAGGTGCCGGCGAGGCGGGGCGGGGCGGGGGCGGTGCTGGGGTCAGGAGTGATCAGGAGTGATCCATGGGTTCGATGGCGTTGCTCTGCTCGGCATCCTGACTCTCCATCTCCTCTGCTTCCTCCGCCTTCCTGTCCGGTTTGCCGGCCGCCGTCGCGCCCGCTGCAGCCGGAGGTTCGTGGTCGACTGTAGACGTCGGCTGGCCCGCGCCTGTCTCAGTCCCGCCTGTCCGCTCCTGGCTGGCCCCGCCCTCTGCAGCGGAGGCGCTCTGCTGCTCTCTCAGGTGGCGCTCCATGGAGGCCTGGATGGAGGAGACCATCTCCTGCAGCTTCCTCCGCTGCTGCTCCATCAGGCTGGGGTCCAGACCACGACCATCCTTCATGGTGACAAAGCCCGGAGCCATGCGGACCAGCTCCCTGGTGGTGTCCTCGGGGATGTCAGACAGGTCTGGGGGGCCTCGGGACACGCTGGCGCTCAGGTCTACACCGCTGCTGTGCTGGCGAGTGATAGGCCGGTGTTCTGGAGGGGAGGAGCCCCCAGCGCTGCCCAGAGAGTGGCCTTTACCCTGGAAGGCGGTGACGCTCTGCAGCTGTTCCTTCTTACGGACAACGCCGCCGCTGCCCAGCCGCAACAGGCCATGCGATGGACTGCCCTCTCTGCTGCCCCTGGTGGCCGCCTCCGAGCGCAGCTGGACCAGAGCCTCCTTCACCAGCTCCTCCACATCAGGGCCGACGGGGAAGTGGCCGGCAGCGTCCACGCAGAGCTCCAGACGCTCCTCTGCTGCATTATAAACAAACGTCTTCCCCGTCAGATGAGGCAGCGTGCAGTGCTTCCCGTCCATCAGGCCTGAAAGAGGATGATCAAAGACTCTTCAGGATATTAAGAAACAAACTCAGTCATCATTTCTATCCATCTGATCTAATATTACAGAAATGAATTGAACAAATATAATGAGGGAGGTGAGGTGTAATATAGTGAATGTGGCTGGGTATGGTTTTCATTTCCATTTTTCCATTTTTCAAGTGCACCGTTAACAAAATCATTTTCAATATGTTTGCATCTTTCAACAAAAGCTTCAAATGTTAAATGTTGTCTTAAAACTAAGAGCCACAGTAGGCCGTAAGTTACAGAATGAAATCTCTGTAATTCAAGTCAGTAAATATCTGATCAAGAAAAGACTTGGAACCTGCCGACGTTCAGCAAAAAAATAAAGAAGCATTTTCAGGACGATTGCTTCAAGTGTGGTCTGAAGGTTTAGAGCTTCAGCGAGTTTCCTCCTTTACTACTTTCAGCACTTATTAGAGTCGATGCCAAGGAAACAGTTCAGTTGGTATTCAGACATTACAGAGACATTACTGCACATGGAAACCAGGTTACTGGGATAAATCAGGTTAGACAGGTAACTGAAAACCTGTTCTCATGCACTGTAGTGACCTTATCCACATTATAATGTTGATATTAAAATGGGAATTTGAACACTAAAACTTGCAAAATAAACTGCAGAACTCATTCCGTTGAAATTAAAAGTGATTTCTAAGAGATTCTAGTGAAGTTTGGTTTTCACAGCAGGCTCGATTATCACAGAAAAGTGTCCTGCAGGTCCGTCAGGGAGACCCTCAGTCTGGCCACATTCACTGGTCATATCTCCAGTTTAACAGTGATCAGAGTGACAGCCATAACAACAAACACATAGAAAATGGAGAGGGACCTGGCTGCAGAGAAAATGGCGGACCTCCGCAAGAGGCAACTCCGCAGTTGAAAGGAAATCAGGTGAGTTCAGCAGCGGAAGTTGGTCTTCGGGTTGTCTTTTGCACGAACGTCTGCATTGTGCATGTGCGTAGTCCACTCGTTTTCTTCAGTGTTGTCTATCAAACTTTAATATATCAAAGAATCCAGCGAGCATAGGTATACTGAAGTGGCGCCAAGCATTTAACATTAGCGAGCTAATGTTACGTAATTCAAACAGTTTGTATTCAACAGTACTCAGGATTCATTTACACAAATATTTTTAAAAAGTGCTCACATGACAGAAAGTGCTGACCTGGACTCTTCGAAATATTAAAGTTTGACAGACAACATTGAATAAATAAACCGTAGAAAGATTCTGAGTAGACTCTGCGTCACCGCTGTAATCTGCACTAACTGCACACTTCCAAATTTAAAATATTGTATACAAGAGTTGACTTTTAAAATATATTTCTAATGAAAAAACTTTGGATATATTTTTTTATCTGTGTGCTACTTCACAGGAAAAAACAACAAGAAGACGACCAACTTCTGCTGCTGAGGTCACGTGATTTCCTGTGCGGCGGTCCGCCATTTTGTCTGCAGCCAGGTACTCTTGATAAAATGAGACTTATGTGCATGAATCTGTCTCAGTGCATGCTGGGAGGGGTCCCAACACACCTAGCTGTCGTGTGCCTGCAATCACATGATCAGCACTCAGCCAATCACATTAATGATTATTCTTCTGTTATTCAAGAAGATAACTTGATCCAGGAGGATCAACAAATCAATCCTCAGTCTGCTCTCAAACAACCAAATCATCTGGATGAGAATGAACAGGATTATTTTAGTCCGAACTAGTTAAGCCACATTTGAAGAAGAGGGTCCTGGTTACAGCAGAAATGTGTATACATGCATCAAGTTTCTCCAACCTGCAAGTCAACACGCTGACTGCACCAAGAGAAAACAAACGTACCCATGTCTTTCTTGACAATGTTGTAGAAGACACCGCCCTGCTGGAATAAGTGCGGCAGCTTCTTTGCGTACGACCAAACGTCCTCACCTGGAACAGACAGAGAGAAACCGTTCACACAACAGATCCCAGCAGGAAGTCCAAACACACGGCAGGGTTCGCTTCAGCTCTGACCACAGGAAAAGCAGAAGTGACGGCTGATGTTCAAAGCACATTCAAAGGACATGAAACCAACATTTGCTTGTAAGGAGACTGTCACCTTAAAGGAAAGGTTCCAAGTTTAAAACAAACCTTTGAAACAGTTAAACCAAAAAGAAAGTGAACACACGTATAAAACCGCATGCGCACACAGCTATGGTGACTGAAGCCGGTGAGATCTGGATCTGTGTGTCCAATGGAGGTCGGCAGCCCCTCAGTGGGTCACAAGATCAATCTGAAGGGTCAAACATTTTTCTGATTTCTCTCTAATTTTTGCTTTTTTGGAAAGTTACAGCTCGACAGGCCAATTAAAAAAAAAGTTTAATTAAAATTTGAGGGGAAATTAAACCTCACAGCCATGTGATCCTGCGGGGGGGGTTGACATAGAAAGTGTCTGTTTTAAGGGTTAAAAGCCAGAAAGGTTGGGAACCACAGATCAAATGGACTTACAGTTTTGATATCAATGTTAATCGATCTTAATAATCAGTCGTGGTTGAGCAATCAGACAGTTTAAGACAAGTTCAACTCTAAACTAATGATTTAGAAGGAAAAAAAGGTAAATATTAAGTAGGGTTGCGACTGAAACGATGTATTGATTAAATGTTTCCAGCTTCTCCAGTGTGACGATTTTCTCCTTTTCTCTGTTTAGATCACTGTAATCTGACCTGAATAGTGAAAAAAGTCCACGGTGACGTCTTCACACGTCTTGTTTTGTTGACTACCACACAAGACAAAGAAAAGCAGCATATTCTCACAATTCAGCAGCACATTTTTGCCTGAAAATGAACTCAAAAGATCACGATTAAAATAAAATAGTTGGGGATTAATTCTGATCGACTAATAATTTAATCAACACGTCGTTTCAGCTCTAAATGAAAATAACCGTTGTTACAACCCTACTTCATATTTACCTTCTAACTTGGCGTTAAACTTGTCTTTCGCTCGTGTGTCTTCCTGTATGTGGACTGTTGTTAATGTGTCTCTGACATGAAGCTGCTAAGTAAAACGACCCGCAGTCAAAAATAAGACGCAGCTCTAAGAAAACTGTGACATAAAACTGCTGCTGTGGTTTTTACAGCAATCAAGTTTTTATGTCACACACACACACACACACACACACACACACACACACACACACACACACACACACACACACACACACACACCTGAACTGAGAGGAGCTGAAAATACTGAGCTTTTTAAAATCTAAAAACCCATCTCTTTAGTCTGGCTTTTTCTGTAGTGTTTTATAATTTATGGTTTTATTATTTATGTTTATTTTACTTTCTCTTTCATTCTATTTCTACTCTATCAACATTTGATTGCTGATTATTACTATTTAATTTCAGTCTATTTTATTTTTAACATTTTTACTATTTCATTATTATACATTTATTTTGTGTAGTATTATATTCTATTATTTGCTTGTAGTATCTTTTAGGCTTTTCTGGTTGTTTTGGTGTTCATTTGTCTCTAATGTCCATTTTTAACTTCCTACGTTTTGTCAGTCGCTTGTAAAACACTTTGAATTGCATTTGATTTGTTTGAAAGGTGCTATATAAATACATTTTGATTGATTGATTGATTGATTGAACTAATTATTCAAGTTGTTTTCCAGGAATGAACAACACATCTACGTATTTTATCACTTAAAATGTCTCCTCAGTATGAAAATGTAGTTTTGACAGGATTCATTTTTGCATGACTGCATTTTCCCTCATTTACATATTTTCAAATTATGAATGGAAACATTTCATATCTTATGTCCAACGTTTTTAACTAAATGATCTGGGTAGTCTTCATATATGAAATAGCAAAGTAAAAAGGTAAGGTGTTGTTCCTGTATGAGCATCTGAACATTTCGACTGACACTCAGAAACTCTGTCTGCTGAGCGGATGTTTCAACCAGACACGAGGATTATTGAATATGAGCTCTTGCTAACAGGAAGTGCAGCGTCAGGCCGGCGGGGCGTTCAGAGTGCAGATGAAACCTTCCTGAAAATCGACAGACGCTGACTGTTGGCCGGCCCGTCTGTTTATCTGAACGCTGCTGCGACCTTTGACCCTGTTGGCAGGTGAGACGGGGAGGGGTCGAGATGCCTGAGTCAGCACAATAAGAGTGCACACACACACACGTCCTTCTGGTAGCATTCAGAGCAGCTGATTAGAAACAGACGTCACCTGCAACCTGTGAGCTCAATCAGCTGATACCTGCAGTTTGTTATTCACCTGCCTGCTGTGACCAATCAAAAACCAGCGTGCATGTGTGCTGTACACCTGGACCGTTTCCTCTCAGAGAAGAAAACGACTCTAGATCAGTCCATAAGTGCGGCTGCATTCAGCTGCATTAAACAATGTGAGGCAGCGTGAACACATTCAATGTCAAACAGATGCAGATTAACTCCAGATGTTGCAAACGGAAACGAAGACACATCTGCTCCAGATGTTTCAACTTGCAAAACAAACTGCCGCCTTACTAAGTTGTATGACCTCCTTAAAGGCCAGGTTCACAGATTTTGTGAACGTCTGTCTGAAAGCCAGGTGCCCATATGAACACTGAAACAGGTTTCACACACTTTAATCCTCCTGTTCACACTGGCCATTAAAAGATACCCTTCTAATGTAGGTGATGGGGGACTAATTCTACAGTCGAAAGTCAAAGTTAATTTGAGGCTTCAGCTGTCCGAGTCAGACAAATTAAGTGCATATCTTCAGTCTCTTTTTAGTATAAAATTCCCTCTTTGTGTTCAGTGTTTACTTGTGGAGCTGCAGCACAGGAACAATAACACAGAGATGGAATTTTGTGCTAAAAAAAGACAGATACCAACTTGATTTAATCAGCTCAGACTTCCTGAAGTCTCATACCAACTTCAGATTGTCCTCTGTAGCTCTTGTTTCAGATAGTGGAGGTCTTTAAATGGAGACTTCATACAGCAGTTATGGCAAAACTAACTTTAGTCTCAGACGGAAAACCACAACATACATCGACATAAATGATCATTGTGACTACTTACAGGGAAATTACAGAGATCTGTAATGTGAATATGATCTGGGGCTGAAACAACTAGTTCAATCACAAAATTATTTGATTACAATTTGATGAGAAACTGGTGATTTATCAAGTAAGAATATATATTAAAAACAGTTCTATTTGAAATATTCCATCCAATGTCCAAATATTCAGCTATTCAGCTTTTCTCCGTTTCATATCACCTGACTGAGTCCTTTTGATTGTGTTTACTCTAAATGTTTCACTGATTAGTAAAAAGAAAAATCAATAATTAAAATAATCATTAGTTGCAGCCTTAGTTCAGCTGATAAAGTGACTTGCCACACTTTACCAGGATAATGTGACTCCGTTTATCTCTGCCTTAAAATCTGCTCTCAGAACTAAACTCTCGCTGCGTCTCAGTTCGTCTTCTTCTGTACTTCCACTTGCTATTTTAAGTGCGTTCACACTGACAATTATGGCAAAGTGCAGAACTGTGAGCACCCGAATGGTTAACTCATAACGGTCAAAAAGTTGAGTGTGGAACGCTGCACACTTCTCACCCTCAATGGTCGCCATCTTGGCTACGTAGCAGAAGGGGAGGGACCACTGACTCTATGAAAATGGCGGCTGCGATTGTTACGGTGAACACCGCACTAAAAGTAAAAGTATGTTTATTTTTAATAAAATGGAATTGAAGTCAAGTGAACAAACGGGCCGGCAGATATTTTGGCGGGCGACAATCGCGGTCAAACGTTGGCGATAATGCTCCACTCGGCTGCAAGCCACCATTAAAAAGAAGAAGAAGTAGAAGAGATCAAATTTTGCAATCGTCGTTTCCGGTAAGTGCAGAACAGCCGTGTTCGGTTTGAGACAACACTACCCTGTCACGCACTACACAAGTCAGTACACAGAGTACGCAGTGTACTGCATGTAAGTGTACTAACGGAAGTATCTGAATTGAGACGCAGCATTAGTGTTTTTGTAGAAATAGTTTCATTAGGAGGCGGGGGAGACCTCAGGGGAGGTGGCCTACATGTCACACTCTCTGATTCTTACCCATCAAGGTTGCTAGGAGACAGAGGGAGGACATCTCAAGGTCGATGCTGTCCTGGAGTTCCCGGCTGCTCATCCTGCCGGACGTCACGGCGTCCTCGCTCTTCACCGAATGCAGGGCGGAGTGCGAGCTGGAGGCTCGGGGTATGGAGGCCGCAGGGCTCTTGTCCTCGGGGCCCCTCAGTATCTCCACTGTCACCCTGTCGCCGTGTTGCAGCGCCACCGGCTCGTTCTCCTCGACGTCCTTCGGGGGGACCAGCTCTTTTGGCGGGAAACCATAACGGATGCACTGCTGCACCGGTGGCACGCCAAACTGGTTTGCGATGCTCTTCTGCAGCTCTGAGAAGGTGGTGTGGGCCTGCAGGGTCAGCATGGCCTGCCTGCCGTCACTGGTGGTCACACGGATCTTCTTCTCCTTATTGGACGAGGAGGGGGAAGAGGATTTGGTTGGCGTGACCGGAGCCGATGAGGAGGAGATTTCCGGAGACCCCCCGGGGGAAGACGTCCTGCCGTGGCCCTTCTGCTCCTGCTTCAGCTTGTCAGTCCGTCTCTTCTGAGTGACGAAGGCCTGCTCGCTGATACTCTGCTGGATGCTGCGCTCTGCTTGGCTCATCGTCAGCTCCTCTTTGTGGAGTGTCTTTGCTTTCTGACCAGTCAGGATGATCTTAGTGGGCGGCTGGGGGTCCGTCATCTGCTGAGTATCTGTAGTGTCGGTGAGACGCTGGACATGAGCCCCATCTATGGACACTGGGTTGTATTCGTCCGGGTTCTTCTTGGCGGTGTGATGCAGGATGGTGTTGACTACTTTCTGCACCAGAATCTCGCTGCCAAACTCCCCTGGGAAGTGCTTGGTGACCAGCTTCATGGCCACGTCATACACGTTGCTGTTTAAAGCCGGGTCAGTCTCATACTGGAACCAGTATACTGTCTCTCTCACCACCCGACCCCCCCACTCCAGCGTGATGGGGAAGGCCTCAGGGAGGTTATCATACTCCTTCCCCTCCCAGAAATGCTTGAAGCCACACCCACACTTCCCGCCCTGGGAGCGGGTGTTGGTTCTGTCCCCATCCAGGTAAACCACCGACCCATTGCCGTGGATGTGGCGGACCGATGTGCCGTGACACCAGTTGCAGGTGTTGAGGGAGCTCAGTTTATAATCTGGGGCGAGGATGTCTCTCTGGGGGTCATAAGAGCAGACCACGTTGTTGAGGGGGAAGCTGTAGTTCTTGTCCGACCGCAGCTGGCCATGAGTGGATTTGGCCAAGTTGTAGAGCTTCCCACCAGGAACCAGCCACTCTGGCGGAACATGGAGCTCAGAGAGGGCACCGCAGATCAGGCAGCGGTGCAGCCGGTTCTCCATCACCGACTTCTTAGCTGCCTCGGTCACCTCCTCAGGCTGGATGCCGATCACGCCGGTCCGTCTGTAGACATACTGGTGCACATCGGCCACCAGCGATGGGTGGATGCTGTGCTTTTCCATGAACACCTCCTCCATGGCGTTGACCAGCCGCATCAGATATTTATCCTGCAAGCTGCGGTCGCCACCGATCACACAGCTCCCATCTGGTTCCAGCTTGATGTACTTCCTGATGAGCTCCTGAGGGACGCCCCAGGCCTTCGGAAGCAGGCGGGCCGGCAGCTTGGGCAGCACAGTGTTCTTGATTCCCACCAGAGGGATGTAGTGGTTCCTGCCAGAGCTGCTCCAGGCGATGCAGATGGGTTTGTTGAGCTTCCCATCTTTCCCCCTGCACTGCTCCTCGGCCACCAGCCCAGGCAGGAAGGTGGCTGAGTAATCACCAGAGCTCCTCATGCCACTCAGGGAGTCCAGCAGGATTATGGGTCGGTGGAGGACGTTGGCTAAGCCAAATATATGGATGTTGCGTAGTCCGAGCGGCACACCTTCAGGTGGGATGAACAGGGGGTCGCACTCATTGATGATGTCCTCCCACTCTGCAGCATCAATAAAATCCTGAAAGAGGGTCTTATAGCTGTCCAGGTTCTGCTTGAAGTTCTGTTTCAGGTTTTCTCTCAGGGCGTGCCAGAACAGTTCTCTGCCCACCAGCGCTCTGGACACAGCATGGACCAGGCAGTGCCCGTCTCCATCTACATGGACTGGGATGAGACATTCCCTGTTGCCATTGGCTTTCTTGACCTCCTCCAGAGTGTCATGGAGGTATATGAGGCTTCCTGACCTGTCCTTGCCGTAGCCCATGGTGGAAACATGGTCCGGCTCAATCAGAAAAGCTCTGTCTCCCAGGAGCGAGCAGTCAAACATCTCACCTTGGTTCATTTCCCTCAGCAGCTTGGCTTTGCCCGTTTGTTTATCCATGCCGTACCTGGTGAGGACCGGGGACAGAAGCTTGCAGTGGTAATTAGACAGCCCCATTACTTTCACCAGCTCCGTGCCTTTCTTCGGGGCCCCGGTGACGCCGAGCAGGGCGTTTCTGAGCAGATTGTGAAGCACAACATCTGGATCAGTCACTTCTTCGACATTTAACAGGTTCTTCTGTTCGTGGCGTTGACCACACTCCGTGCACTCGATGCTAATGGAGCCGTAAGCAGGGAAGAATAGCCTCGCCTGACATTTCGGGTCTGGGCAGGTACCAGACAAAATACGCTTGTCTTTTTTCTTTGAGCTCTGCAGCAGCGACATTTCCGGTGAAAAAAAGCTGAAACTGTCTGTCAGCTTCACAAAACCATGATAGTCACTCTCCGGCGAGGCTGTCAGGCGAGCTTTGACTCTGCTAACGATAGTTATTTGCCAGAATAACACAAGAACAACACGGAAGCGGCTGTTTTTTCCTTTAGCAACTGACCGTTGCTAAACGTAACTACGTCATGACGTGAGATTGTGGGACTTGTAGTTGTGCTGCGTAAATTACTTATAAATATTTACACATGAGAAAAAGAATGAGTACGTTTTCATTTGTCCTTGTGCCAATATCACTCAAAAACGAGAGAAGATCTATGTAATTGAACACGAAGACATTGTTAAATTATTAAAATTAGCAACGTCAAAGTTCAATAGACTATATTTACCAGAATGCAACACGTCGCAGCGACGTTTTGTTGTGTCAGGAAGTGAATAAGGCAGAATCATGGCGGTTTGGGCAGAATGGATGATGGATTGTTTCCCAAAGTATCTTATAAATGTTTTCCCCAAAATGTATTAAAAGCCTTTTTTGGCTGCAGGTGTTTATACATTTTTGTGGCGCAGTGTGGTTTGTATGATACGCTACTGACAGCAGTAGTTTAGCGGTTAGCTTAGCTACTAGCCTGCTGGATAGCTGTTAGCAGAGTGTTGCTAAACCTGAATATAGAGATATTTGCATTGTATATTAATTAATACACTTGCAGCCATTGCTTGGTAGTTAACCTCTGAGCATCTGATGACGTCGTTAGAAATAAACGTTAGCTACGATGTCTTAGCGGCGCTACTCTAGAGCTACCCTACAACGTTAGCCCCCAGTTAATGTATTTAAACAATGAATCACGGCTGTAAATCAGACAGACCTCACAGTGCAGGCTAACCGACGGCTGCTACAAGCAGTGCGTATTGAGTTTTGGACGGATGGACTGGTCATGGTCTTGTCTGCACCGGGAACTTGGAGAGAAAGATACAGTCGCCGAACTCCATTTAGAAATATGTCAATTTAATGCTTTGCTCACCGGCCGACACAGCCAACTCAAAACACTGATTAAGTGCTTTATTCACTTATTTCAATCAGATTTGGGGGAAATCTGGCTCACACAGCTTGCTGATTCAATCTCGTGTGATTTGGTGGCAGATGATGTGAGGGGGTAATAAAAATAAATACCTAATACTAATGGGATTTTTGGATTTATAACGAAATTAAGACTCGGTGTCTCTTGACGATTCGGAAATGGGGTTAAGCTCGTTCAGTATGTAAAAATGTAAACCATTATGCCATGTGGTCTTAAAATGGCAGATTTTTGAATAGAGTCTCGTCTGTGAATATGTATCAAACGTCACCATCTACCTGTATGGGTCTTGCAAGTGATGTAGTTCATGTTAAATCACTTGCCGAATTAAAAATAAAGACAATTGGTGTGATCCTTATTCATATGTGCATCTCTTTTCTAAAGCAAATACAATAGATATAACAGATCTGGAATGTGTTGTGGTAATACCAGTATTAAGTATTATTTGAAAGAAACAACAGTAATATGATTGTATTAGTTCTAGCTTATTAAAAGTATTTGTTGAGTTACCCGGCCATCACTGCAGGTTGTGATTTGGAAGCAGTAACTCGGCCGTAGCCTATACTGACCTGGTGGCCTATTGCAGGAGTGGTATTTGAAGTATTCTAGCAGGAGCAACAGTATGTAGTTGTGTTTGTCAGGTCAATTCAACTGTATTTATACAGCGCTTTAGGCACAACACAATTGATCCAAAGTGCTTTAAAGGCCGAAATAAAATGCATGAATCTGAACACAAATAACAACACAGTTAAAACAAGAGCTAAGTGACTGATGGACTGAGAAGTTTTGTCACAAGGTAAAACTACTGATCGAAGAACATACAATCTATCAGAGCTATAGAAGTAGTGGTAATATTTGTTGTCGCAGTATGTGTAATTGTAGAATTTACTCTGTTGTATTAATTGCAATAGAAATAGTGTTTGATTTATTTTTAGAATAATGCCAGTAATACTAGTCATTTACTGTTGAGTGTTTCTTTATCCACTAGATGTATCTGTGGTTTTCTTGGCTGCAAAATAAGAGGTAAGAGCATCATCATGTTGTCATGGCGACCACCATTAGCATAATCTGAATACCCTTGCACTGCCTCTGACGAACCACATGGTGGTGGTCTTTCTCTTTGATGGTTAATGCACCAGCAGCAAACACAGAAGCACATGTTAAACTTTCTAACACCGTAAAGAGTCATTTAATGTCAGATGTGTGTTGTCTGGTGATACAGTTGCAATATGTTGTTATTCTTCCAACAGTTTTTCATGGTGAAAATGACTAAACTGTTCAGAGCATACATAATAGAAAAACAGCCCTTAAAATATTAATAAATGTATTATATCTGTGGTTTGGTTTGACAGTGTTCTTCCATTTGAAGGAGATTTGAGAAAACATTCCAGAGAGAATTAAATAAGCGAATAAGCTGCTGTTTGTCTTTATTTTTTGAATTAACAGAACTAAAAGCAACTCCAAAAGAAATGAGAGTGATGGAAAAAGTACTTCTTAATACATTTATTTCACAAAAGCTGTGATGTATCAAAATTCAGATTGTACCAAAACTAAAATATTTACATTTTACTCTAGCGTCAAACTGTTTAAAATATGTAATTATACCAAAAAATCAGATCGTACTAAAATTATTTACAATATACAAAAATGGTGACAGAAGAAAACTGTTTTAATAAAAGGTCGTTTTCACAAAAGACATTTTGACATGTCACAGGTGTAAATAATAAAATATTGATGTCTGATTTTTAGCTGCTTCAGTTCAGGGTCCTGGTGTTGGTCCTGTTGGCTCAGTGTCACACTGTCATGTCTTACTGGGACACTTACACAGAACAGAGCCATCGTTAATGTTATTAGAGCCAACTGTGCTTTTCCTACTACGACAAGTCAAAATGTCTGCTGTGAAAAAGGCCTATTGTCAGACCGCAGCCTTATCTGTCCGCTGCAGATGGCTGATGGGAGGTCTGAGGACCTGTTAGAAACCACGTGGCCCTGCTCTGATCTCCCAGCTCGTCCTGGTTTGGCCTCAGCTGCATCAGAGCGCCACTTCTCCCCAGGTTCACCAGAGGAAACACCACTGCACAAAATGCTTCTCCTCCCAGCTGCTGCTCTGTGCTGTCTGTGTTCAGGTGAGTGTTTCCAGCCAATCAGGAGCCGACAGACTCAACCTTTAACAAACACTGTCACACTAACCTTCATCTACCTGTCTGTTTCTCTACAGCGCTGGTCGCCATGGCAGCAGAGCTGAGTCAGGATGATTTAACATTGACCAGGAGAGTTGGTCAAACTGTCTCCTTCAGCTGTGGCACTGACCAGTGTGCCACAGATTATGTACACTGGTTCCAGAAGAAAGACACAGAAACATTCAGAAAGATTCTGGAAATTAACAAGAAAACTTGTGCTGTGCATTCAGGTTTCAATCATCCTCAGAAAGATGATTTTTCAGCTGCGAGAAAACAGAACAGCTGTGAGTTGGTGATCATGAAAGTTGAACTCTCTCATTCAGCCACCTACTACTGCTCCTGT
>LKNJ01007138.1:0-16276 GCA_002120245.1 Maccullochella peelii
TTGGCAGAGATCCGGGGATTGTTGTTGACATCTCCAAAGTCTTTGAAATCTGGCACTTTCGACCACACCCAGGATTGTTTCTAACAGAATTTGTCTCCTTGTGCTTTGCAATGATGCAACGTACAGCTGTTCTAGACGCTGTGAAAGGCTTGGAAATGGCAGTATAGCCTTCCCCCTTAAGATGAGCATCCACTATCTTCTGTCTGAGGTCCAGACTGATTTCTTTACTTTTTGGCATGATGAAATTACTTCTAATTAGAATTTCAGAGTAGTCCCTCTCAATCAAGTGTTCAAGTGCCACTAGCCCTGTTCACTGGAGTCATTAAGCAAAGTTCGAAGCTGATTGATTGCTCAGGTGTGGTTTGAAAGCAAAAAAATCACATGGGGGTTAATAATTTTGACCACCGCAATTTTCACTACATTTGGTAAAAAGCAAACCTGAAGATTTATTTCACGTTCCAAAATGTACCAAATAGGGGCCTTAACATTGATGAATGTTTTACTATGTAAAGTTGTATGAATGATGCAAACATTGGGCAGAATTTAAAGGAAATGTTCCATAGTTCATTGGGGGCTGTAAATCTTAAGGATTCATCCTCTGGGGAACCTGTTAAAATCTGTTAAATATGTGAATTAAACTCACCTGTTGCAGTTTTCTCTTTGATCTCCTCCAGTTTGGAGAGCGTGGCCGAGGTCAGGACCTCCAGATCGACACCTTTCCCAGTCTTAAAGAACTCGGCCAGACTGTTCACCGTCAGCTGGAGGACAAACAGCAGAAAACACATTTCACAGGGATAAACACCAGAAACATGCTGCACTTATGATTTATCATTTGTTCTTAAAGGTGAATCTAAACAAATGTTTGTTTCGGGAGGAACAGACAGACTGATAAAACACATGAAAACCAGATGTGGTAGATCTGATCTGAGGTCAGATCGCAGCTTGTTGTACCGCGTCGTAGATGATCTCCACAGGCTGAGAGTGGACTCTGAGCAGCTGGTCGGCAGCGCTCTCCTCTGGGTTTAACTCAAACACGACACTGAGCAGAGAGGAAGAGGAGTCTCCCACTGAGGCGATGAGTGAAGGTACTGCCCCCTGCTGCTGTAAACCTGTAACATACCAGTGCTCCAATGCTGCCTCCACCCTGCAGGAGGACAGAGGACTTTATTTATTAACACATGTTGGATAGTGTGGAACATTTTCTGTGTTCATGGTGTCATACAGACACAGAGAGCCTTGAAATAAAGTGCTGACAGCCCTGGGAAATGTAGTCCGTGTCCACAACACAGAGTTAGAGCCACTACACAAGCATCTGTAACCTGTGTGGTTATAGGACACTCACCTGAAGGCCTGAGCTCCAGGTCTCTGAGATATTTTGGTGCTGAGGTCAATCATCTGGACTTTCAGGATCTCTGGGACGTCCGGCTGCTCTCTGATCGTCACCGAGGTCCTAAACAGCTGGAAGGTGACGACCACTGCGACATACTGAACACACACACACACACACACACACACACATACACACACACACACAGTGTTCAACCTGGCTGAACTTTTACCACTAAGTCCTGGTTTTATTTAAAGCAGGAAACTGAACCATGCAGTCACACTTTATACCATCTGAAGTGAATTAAAGTGAAGAACAGAACAAACACCATCCTGATGAATTTCTGTTGTTAGAGTCTGAACAAACATGTACAGTTTGTCCTGATGGTGGTGCTAGAGGAAAGATCATGGAGTCATTAAAATGGAATGGGTTTCATCCTCTGAGGAGCAGGAAGGAGATTGGGGAAGATATGATGGAAATCAGTCCAATAGATTCTAATATTTCTTGTGTAAAAATGAAAATGTTTGTCCTGATGGTGGCAGTAGAGGAAAAGTCATGAGGCTACCAAACTTCATCCTGTGGAGACCATGAACAGCAAAGCATCAGGTGTGCTTACCTGTTTAGGTAAAGCCAGGTTGTGAGAGCTGCCGCTGTAGCCAATGGCAGTGTAGAGTTTTTCTTTCTCCTCAGCCGTCATGAGCTCGTCCAATCCCGAACCTGAACACCAGAGGAGACAAATATCTTCAGTTCACTGCTACAAGGCTCCCTTCTTGGGCCTCTTCTGTTCAACATCTCCATGCAGATGACACACAGGTTTATATGAGGTTAAAGTGGTGATGAAGTGGTCAAAGTCTTGGATCTCATTGGTTGTTTTCAGATGAATTAGGAGAGTCACTTACTCTCCGTCTCCTTGCTATCCTCTGGCTCCTGCTCCTCCTTCTTGGCCTTTCTACCAAAGAAGCTGCTGAAGAAACCTCCTCCTCCCTGCTTCTGCCCCCCCGCTGCCTTCTTCCCCACCACCTTCTGTCCCGACCTAATCACCTGAGAAGGAAGGGGGGGGGGTCATGTTTGGTTAAAATGGTCTATAATTAAATTAGACTCAGATCTCTGTCTGTTCCTCAGAAAACCTTGATCACAGTCAGAGCATCATGTTTACCTCCATCTGGGCCTGCTGCCGGGCTAAAGTGATGTTGAAGACGTCCAGAACTTTCTCCAGATCCTGGTGGAAACAAAGATCAGCAGAACAGACTCCGGTCAGCAGGTCAAAGACAAACACAAATCCATCTCTAACTGAGCTTTGATTCAGACGTCAGAGTATGTAGCAGATTTATCTGTTGTGTTCAGGCCTACAGGAAAACTGAGGTTCTTTACAACCTGAGGCCTATCTTCATTTTAAATATTCATAATCAGGCCAGCAACTTACAATTATTTACATTAGTTAATGTGCAGATTATACTTTTGACAAATGGATTAATCCTTTGGCCTAGAAGATTTAAAAACTGATTGTCCCAGTTTCTGAGGTGACCCCTTTTGTCCAAAACCCAAAAGTATTCAGTTCACTGTAAAAGATGACAAAGAAAACAAGCAAATATTGACATTTAGGAACCAGAGAAGACATTAGTGTTTCGATTAAAATTTTCAGTCGATCAACTACAGTATTACCCAACTAATATTTTAGCTCTGTTCTGAATCCTAGTTTTTCTTCAATAGAACAGAATAGAATAACATGTTGATGGATGGAGATCCTGTAGTGACCCAAACTGTATCGCCCCCTTGATGACTCAGATATATCTCCTCCACAGGTTGTTTATGTTGGGTGGAGTCGGGTATTTGAACAGTTTAAACCAGGTGTTCGTGTACGCTTTGACCAGAGTACATTCAGCAGCACCTTGATGTGTCGTTCAGTGTCCTGGTTCGGCTTGTTCTGGCTCAGCAGTTTGGCCTTGTAGGCAGTCTTGTAGGCCTTCAGATTCTCTCGGTGCTGTCTGATGTTGGACCAGGACCACATGTGACTGAAGTGTCTGATGTGGACCTCCAGGATGCTATTGAAGCCGTACCTCCACCTGGGAGAGGCACAGAAAACAAACGCAGCCCAAAACTGTCAGAGGTCAAATACAGATTTTACATAAAAGGTCAAAGTTTTTACCTGAAACACCTGAACACCCCTCACAGTGCTGCAGCGTGGAGCAGCTTTCTGTTTTCATCACCATCACTGGATCTCCACATTTTCTTTCTCTGCTGATGTTTCCGATGTTCCTTTGGTGCCACTCTTATTTCTCATTCTCATTTTTTATAAGAAATATCAAATATCTAACAGATTGTAAGTTTACGTCCTGATCTCGTTCCTGCTCTCCAGAGGATGAACCCTCAGGTGCCTTCTTCAGGTCAAACTCAGCTCAGATGCAACATCTGCATTTTCAGGTTTTCACACAGATTTCTGTCAGACATGAATTTTTGTGTGTTACTTGAATTTTGGGTCAGCTCTAAAATGAATCTTTGGGTTTCTAAGTTTCATGTCTGTCTGAATGTTCATGCTGGCTTTTACTAAACTTTTAGGTTTTTTACCTGAATGTTTGGGTTAGTACTTTGGTATTTCAAACCATATCTATGATTAGGATGGTGCTTGTTCATGCTGAGGCTGTAACTCTGCAGCCTGTAGAGGGCGCTAACAGGACATCAGACTTGTTTCTGAAACCAGATTCTGAACCAGTTTGAGTTTAAATTGTGTCTCTCTGACATTAAGATTTGTGCTGACCAGAGTTTGGCGTTGTTGTGGACGGAGGCGTCAGGCCTGAACCTCCTATAGGGGGCATTCTTCACCATGCAGTCGATGGACTCCAGCAGCTCCACCATGGTCAGGTACTGCAGAGGACCACAACACCATCAACAAAACCTGCACCGTGCTCAGGATCAAACACCACCAGTGTTGTTTTAAAAACCAGAGTTACACGTAGAGCTGAAACAGCCTCGTATCACCTGGCTGTTTCTCCTGGCTGTCTCTCCTGGCTGCCTCACCTGGCTGCCTCACCTGTCTGCCTCACCTGTCTGCCTCACCTGTCTGCCTCACCTGTCTGCCTCACCTGTCTGCCTCACCTGTCTGCCTCTCCTGGCGGTCTCTCCTGGCGGTCTCTCCTGTCTGCCTCACATGGCTGTCTCACATGGCTGTCTCACATGGCTGTCTCACATGGCTGCCTCTCCTGGCTGCCTCACACATTACCTGTGGTTTGGTCATCTCTATGGCGATGTTCTGAACCTCCAGGTGAAGCTTTGCTTTTGGAGTTTTCAGTTCCAGCTCAGCATTTGGGTTGATGCACATTTTAGCCGAAGCGAAGATCGGCTTGAAAACTACAAACAAAGCAACCAATCAGTGAAGAGGATGTTAATATTGATGAACATCTAGCTGATAATCAATAAATGATTTCATGTATCACTTCCTCTGCAGCTGATGGAAGTCATTTAGAGAATTGTAGGAATGTAAAAAGATTCATCGTTGATCTAAATGTGACACTACGGGTCCCTGTGAGGGTCAAACTGCCCTGACAGAAACCAGGAACAGAAAAACATCCACATCCTGTTAAACACTACAGGCACACTTTATATCTGCATGTCATCAAACTGATTTTATCAACAAAAAATATCAATACAATTATTTGTTAAAAACAAGACTAAAACTAAGAAAAGACTATTTAAAACTAAACGAGAATGTAAAAGATGGACGAATGAACAAACGGCCGCTTTAAAGTAAAGTCTGTAGCTCAAACAGTTTCCTCCATCAGCCAATATCTCTTGTTCAGAAGTGGATTTCTCTGTTTGACCCTAATCTTTCTGTCAGTGATGCTAGAGAACATTAAAGTTCTTATTAGAAGTAAAACACACTTTTAACTAAATTCTGAAACTGCAACAAAACAACTGGAACCAAGTGAAAACTCACAGGCAGAACACTGATATTAAACTAACGTCAACGTAACATTACAGTGCTCCGTG
This sequence comes from Maccullochella peelii, assembly GCA_002120245.1. Lineage (NCBI taxonomy): Eukaryota > Metazoa > Chordata > Actinopteri > Centrarchiformes > Percichthyidae > Maccullochella > Maccullochella peelii. The sequence continues at coordinate 5,312 of LKNJ01007138.1, forward strand.
TTTCCTGTTCATCGTCTGTCAGGACTGATGTTTCCTGCTGTCTCACAGTTAAATGTTAATAAAGTGATGAACTCACTGTACTGATAGTGAGGAAGCTGCTGATCTTTACTGCTGATCCCACACTTCAACTGGTCCTGCAGGACAAACAGAGGAGGAGGAGGAGGAGGAAGACTGAGGCTCTGTGTGCATGAAAAGAGTCTAAAAACTGTCCTCCATCTTTTCTTCCCCTCAGAGGAAAGAGTTCACACACAGTTTTTAACATCGATTTAAAGATGGAATAATAAAACACTAAAGAATGATTAGTTACCACCTTTAATGATAACTGTTGTTGGGTTAAACTGCTGATTGTTACAGCTGCTCAAACACATAATCAATACACACACAGCAGACAAACACAACAGAATGTCGACTGATTAAACATCAATAAACCTGTGGACAGTCACTGTGTGCAGATCAGGGTCCTTATATTTCCTGGGAATTCTCACCACAATCTGCTGTCGTTTCTGTTAAAACCCCCTGCAGGAGTTTCAGCTTGTGTCAGGTCTGTCGATCTGTCGACAGATCGATTAGTCGATTCGTCTGTTGATTACTTGATCAACACAAAATGAATCGGCGACTACCTTGATAATCAATTAATTGTTTGCACGCAACATTTGCTGGATCCAGTTTCTAAAATTTGAGGCTTTGATGTCTGAACAGGAAATCTTCTGATCATCAGAATGAATTGATTTGAAATGGTTTCACGGTTTTAAATCCTGGTGCGTTCAAGCGTTGGAAGACGGGGAAATCATGACAACACTTGGTTTGCTCTGTCTGAGGATTCATCTACTCATTATGAAAAGTCATTTGTTCAGGTTGCTTGTTAGTTGTTTGACATATTACTGTGTCATGTAATCGCGTGTGGGATTAAAGAAAGTAAAAATGATTTGTTGGTTGAACTCTCTGCTGACAGATGAGTTTTCGTCTAAAAAGACAAACAGCGTCAACTCACCACGATGTCTTCCCATGATCCTTTGTAGAAGACCGGACTGTTGACGTTCCAGTAGGCGCACAGGCAGTCCAGACGACCGAGCTGACACAAACAAACGAACACATAAACCAGTCACAAAGGCTGCTGGTGTCTACATAGCTCCATCAAATTGACTCATATGGGAATCAATCAGATTACAGAAAACTGTGACACATCACCAAAGAGTCTCTGCACAAGTTAGAAAACCTGCCATCAGGCTCAAACATAGCGGTAATAATGTTCCTGTAACAGCAGGATTGAGGTTCATAGCAACAGAACGAAATCAGTTGATGATTTTCCGGCCAGAGAAACTCGGAGAGTTTTCAGTCTGGATTTGAAAATCTCAACAGAGCGCGCCTCCCGAATATGAAATGTATTCCAAAGACGGGGAGCTCGATGGACAAAGATGGACAAAGATTTTTTATTGAAGTCAGGAACAGTTCAATAAGCAGCATCGAGAGGACGTAAAGGACAGATGGAGCATACGGAGTCATAGGACTGGAGCTGTATGAAGGAGCCCATCTGTTTAAGTGTCATCAGCTCTGGTTTGTGTTGGTAGCTAATGCAAAGACGTCTGGTGTTAGGTGATCAAACTTCTTAGATCTTGACGACTTTATAAAAGCATTTACAAGGATTTCAGCATCTGAACTGGATAACGTGTTGTACACCTATGTTATATTTTGGCTAAGTTACACAGGTAAAAGAATGTGGCTCGAAAGTGAGAGCGCGATCAAAAAGTCTCTGGGAAAGTGTGCAGCCATCAAGATTAATTGAAAAATCCATGAAAACGAATCTGTGTCTCTAAGTGATTGCAGATCCACCAATTGACTTTTGACAAAGACAGTTTTACAAGCTGGAGGAATCACTGACTGTTATAAGAAGAAAGATGTGTGTGTCACCGGCATAGCAGTGATCATTTATGTTGTATTTGTTGAAAATGCAAGTACAGAACAAAAGGGGTCCAAGTACTGATCCCTGTGGAACACCGGATTTGACCTTAGAGCAGGAAGATACAGTATTATTTGAGCTAATTTCTAACAGAGACCAGAGGCCTGTACTACGAACCAGGTTCAACATACCCAGGATATCTGTTGGTTATCTGGCTTCACTGAGCCCAACAACCACCATCACGCTGAGCGGTCACACGACTAATTTCCCAATCTAGCCATGAGGTGTTCACATGAAAGGGGCGGGGTTTGCAGCATGTGAGCAATCATAAACATGACAAGTGTGCTGGCAGCAGAGCGGCATACTTTACCAACAAAGATCAAACTATTATATTAGAGAAACACATCATCCAGGCTAAAAGCAACACAGCTGCTGAATGGAGGAAGGACAGCTGGACTGCGTGAACAGGCTCATTCCCCGACTATAAAAATCAGGTTTGTGTGAAGTTAAATTAGAGCAGAAAGTCAACAGTAACCAGGTGACTGAAGTTCAGGTAAACAGTTTCAGAGTGAGCAGAGCGTCTGTCACCTTATAGATGATCTTTGCTGCTTCGTTCAGGATACACGACTTCCAGTTCTCATCAGTGGTCTGAAAAACAAACATTAACAACAGGTCAATAACACCCGTCACAGGTTCAATTCAATTCAATTCAGTTTTATTTATATAGCGCCATATCATAACAAAGTTATCTAAGTGCACTTTTCCATAAAGAGCAGGTCTAGACCGACTCCTTATGTTTACACACATACACACAGGTGTGTGTGTGTGTGTGTGTGTTCTTGTACTTTTGTGAGGACCAGTTTGAGTTTTACACCGTGACAGTGAGAACATTTTTCTGCTCCTCACTTCTTCGAATAACTGTTTGAGGGTTTAAGGTCAGTATCAGGTTTAGAGGAAGTGTTTGGGCTATACATTTATAGCCTAGGGAAAAAAATGTGAACACATTTTGTGATTACAGACTGTAAAGTTTGAATTCAAACAGCTCATTACAGCTCGAATATCCAAGTTTTTCCCACGTCTGTACTAAAGCTGAAAAGTGACGGCCCTCATGTAGCCCGGTTAGCTTTAGGGAACACATTATGCCAGTGAGGGTCCTCACAAGTATAAAAGTATAAACATGTTAGTGTGTGTGTGTTACCTGTAGGCTGAGTTCTGACAGTGTTACTCCCATAGACAGGGGGCGCTGTGGGTCTGACAGCTGAAACAAACAAGCAGTCACATAACAAAGAAGCTGACAGTTTACCTGCTGACATGCTTCACTTCCTGTATGTTGGTACAGATGAAATCTGACTCACCTGTCTATCAGAACAATGACATCACATTGAACAGGTGTTTTTCATGTGATCACTGTACATCTGACTGTCAGACCCTGACAAAAAACACAGAACCTGGACCTGGACCAGTACTCACGTCGTCCTCGTAGCGCAGGTGGATGCTGCTGATCTTCACCTGCAGGTTTTTGATCACCTGAGTGGCCATTTTCTCCACAAACGTGTCCTTCTTCTCCTCATGAGGTTTCTCTGAAATAAACAGAAAACTATGAAGAGAGACAAGCCCTGAGACCTAAGACCAGAACATCTGTCAGACAATCAGACCTGGACCTGAACAGAAACCTGAGACCAGGATGTCTGTCAGTAAAATGTATGAGATACTAAGTCAAGAATATGAGAAGGCAACTCGAAACATGATAGTAAGTCAAAGATTTGACATAAAAATGTCAATACGTGATTATTTTAAATAATTGTTTATTTGTACTGTACAGACGTTAGCAGCTAACAGCTAATGGCAGCTAACAGCTAACATCTGTACTCTACAGACTGTACAGACATTAGCAGCTAACAGCTAACAGACGTCAGACTGTGGGGGTCGGGATGAGAACCTGCATCATGTTCAGTCTGAACTCTGCTGTCAGGATCTTTAAACCTCAGATGAACATGAAAACACGTCTTCATCACAAACTGTTTTCAAACGTTTTCCTACAAAGATCCTCCAGCAGGAGACACACAGTGAAAATAACAAAACGTACCTGCTTTGTTGTCGTGTCGTTTCAGCTTCTTCAAGCTTTTTTTGGGCTTTTTATGTTTTTTACATCCTTTTGGGACTTTGCAGCGTTAAAGAGAGAGACGGCAGTTAGTGACAGAAAAGCCCGAAAACACAGAAAGAGACAAGAAGCAGAAACACATTCATCTTCTGAGGGTTTAATATTCACGTTCAGGGTCACAGTGATGATTTAAACCAGCAGCAGCTTCAAATAAATCAACCTGACTGAGTTTAAGAGTCGTGAGGAGGCAGGTGGAGGTGAGAGGAGAACAGCCAATCACAGAGCAGAGTTTAAAACTCATCTGAACTGAAGATGTTAAGAAGCAGCGACTTCTACTGTTCAACTTTATTATAAAACCAGCTGAGAGACAAACTGCTGACTCTACATGTGTTCAAGCTAAAAAGGAACAATAAGGCTGTAAAATATTTAACAAAAAGAAAACTGAAGCATTTATTCTCCATAACTGGCTGATTTCATGTTGGATCTGATGTTCAAGTATCTGTGTTATATAAATACCTGGGCCACCTGAATTTTATAAAAGGTAGTGAAAGAGCTATTGGAGGAGGTGTGTGTGTGTGTGTGTGTTACCGTTGTGAGGCTCCTTGTAAACAACACTCTCCAGACTGAACAGCAGATCTCCAGTTTGAGACGCTGACAGCAAACGCAGCATAAACAGTACAAACAACATGTTAATACAGTCATCCATGTGTCCATCTTCTCAGTGCAGCATGAACAGACAGGCTACTGTTTCACTACACCAAGTGAAAAGGTGGACTGACAGCAACGTAACCGACTCCTTCACCTCCTACATCGACTCCTGGATGTGACATCACGTGACGAGATGTACTGCTCAAACTTCTTCTCTAATTTGTTTTGGCTGTTATTTCTTGTAAAACATATTAAATCATACATTAAGTTTTCAAAACATAATTTCCATGAGAACATCTTCAGGCTGAAAGTAGCTGCAAACTGTCTGAGTTTGGAGAAACTCCTAAAAATAAAGTTTGTGTCTAACTTTAAGTAGTTAAGTATTTCATCTGTAAAAGTATCTGGTTTGAGAGGAGTTGGAGGTCCTGAGGAGTGCTGAGTCACTGAGAGCTGCTGCAGGCCATGTGACTCATCACATCACTGTTTTGGAATAATGCAACAATAATTAACTTTTTAAAGCATATTTAGATGGCGACCAGTTAATAAAGATCGAGCAACAAGTTAAAACAAGCCAGTAACAGCAGAGATGATGGTTGGCTCGACTCTGCACTCAGCCATCTGTCACAACGAAGCAAACCAACATGAGCTCTTCAGGCCGCAGTTTGTTCAACACTATTTATCAAATGTACAACAACAATAAAGCTGCTTTCATGGCCGTCGCTGGATTTTCAGTTAAAATCGCTGCTAAATGTAGAATTGCACTGTTACAGGTTGAAGTTCTGTCATCATATGCAGATAACAAGTCAATATTTTATTTTGCTTCATGTATATAATCTGTGACGGCTTCTAAAACATCCAACATATTTTAAATGATATCATCATCCATCCATCATCCGTCTACCCACCCATCCATCCATCATCCTCCTGTGTATGAATGAATGCTAATTCACTGAAACAGACCAGTCACACAGTCTGCCAATGACTGTAGAGATAGTGAGGAAGTTCATTCATGAAACATGATGTCATCATGATGTCATCCTTCTCTTCTATCAGCAGCTTCATTAAAAGTTCTTCAAAGGAAACTCATCAAAAACTTATTTAGGAGGACTGCTGGTCGTGAGATCAGATCCTTTGTGAATACGGGACCTGGTCTCTCTGGTACACTTGGTAAACTGTTGTTGCTGATGGTTTCAAATCAAGTCCACACATGTTTAATAAAGATGTCACTCAAGGATCCATATTAGGTCCCCTGATATTTACTGTATATGAATGTTGTTTTTCCAACTGAGCACTGTAATGACCATTTCTATGCTGATGATACCATCTTGTATGTAACCAGGTTACAATCTGCCTCTTTTATTCATTTAAAACTTGTTCTAAAACAAAATGTTCTGTGTTGCAGAGATATCCTGTTTGCATTCATACGGCCTTTAGATTTCAGTTACTGAGATATTTACCATCTTTAGTTTAAAGTCACACATCACTGCTTAGCTTTAAAAGTTCCTCAAACCAACTCTGAAATGGGACAGACTGGTTCCCAGTAACAACTCACTAGTGGACTGGACTACAACACAAAATGAAGCTTGAGACACTCCTATGTTTTTAATATGTCTTGTGCTGTTTTAACAAATGTGTCTATGTGTGTGATGACTGCTTTGTGTTGTATATCTGCCCTCTTTGAGTTTGTCCGCAGGAAGAGAACCAGAAAGCTTCAAATCAGCAGAGAACAGAGAGGAGGCAGAAAACACAAACAGCAGCAGAAGATCACAAGCCAGGTGAGTCCTCAGGTGTAACGGGATGAGTCAGAGGTCAGTTAGTGGTCAGAGGGCAGTTAGAGGTCAGAGGGCAGACCGTCTCACCTTTGCGTGCAGCCATCTGTAGCGCCTCCTCGATGCGTTGCAGCTCTCTCTGCTTCGCCTCCTGCTGGTAACGCTCCTCCTTCACTGCATCGAACTTTATGGCTATGAAAAAATACAAATCAAACACAAGAGTCACGTCTCTGTTCAAACTGATTTTATATTCTACCAATCTCAGAACCCGTCGGCTATCATCTGACAACGATTTAGCCTCTGGGGGGCCCGTTCAGGGCTTCCGGTGTAGCCAGGGCCAGGACTTCCTCTTCTGTCCGCCAGTCATTGTTCACGGTCCGATCCAATCACGGAACCCATCGGCTATCGTATGATGATGATTTGAATGCATATACATTATGAAAAGCTAATAAAAATCTAATCTCTAGGGTTCCGAGATTGATGAAAAGCTAAATCGTAGTCAGACGATAGTTGATGGGTTCCAAGATAGCATTTCGGCCAATGCTTTCCACCTCTTTTGCTCTCCACATTGACTGTTTACCTGCATGCAACCAAAGCCTGCTCAAATGTGATTGGTCAATACTATTCGGACTATAAACAGACAGCAAACGGAAACTAGAATGCTTCCAATACCAAAATCTTGTCCCTTGCCTACAGATTCTGCCTTCATATTAATAATATGTAAATAGAGATTAATATTCCCACCTGCTCTATTACCTGATGCTGCATTTACACACTGTCAGCAGAATGTGAAGAACAGGAAAAACACCTGTTATTCTGACTCGTGAGTGTTCCTTATTCTAAGGTGGTTAGCCTCAGTGTTAACCTTGTAGCCACACCAAATAAATAGCCTATATTAGCTAATTTTGTTGTGTTGTAGCAGTTCGTTACCAAGTGAAATCAGATACCAACAAACAGCTGGCCAACAAGCGGCCGTGGTACATTTTCAGAGGAAGATCTCAGGCATAAATAATATTATATATAATAATAAGTCTTTTTTTTGCTATAAAATGAGCTGAATGGGTTGTATTAGTGTTAATACTAGAATACTGCCAGAGCTGTCTGAAATTCCAGATATCTACAACTCTGAATTATATGAATTATAAGTCGGAGGCTGATGTGAACGTTTTTCCCAACAAAAGTTTTCGTAATTACGGTTGAAATGATATGACATGAACGCAGCATGAGCTCCAGTTAATGTAAACACCTGTACAAACTGTTGGAATCTGCTCTTAAAAAACTGTTAGAACTGTTCTTTCTAAGGCCAACAGAATAAACTACAGAACGAATAAACAAAAACAGGTAGTTTGTTAAATCCAGGTGTGTCTCTGTGTGTTTAATGTATTCAGGTTCACACTGATCTGATGTGTCAGTATCCAACTCTGGCCTCCTGCAGTGTGAGGTTCCTCTTTTCTCAGTCTCTCTGCTTGTTTCTGAATTTTTCTTCATGAGAAATATAACACACGTCATACAAAGATTCTTTTTCTCTGCTTCATTCTTGAATTGTGAAGCTTAATATATGGTGAAGCTCCTGCACAATGAAACCAGCTCCGTGATTCTGTTCAGGACTGAAATTCAGATGTCTTTACTAATTTTATCAGTCCTGAGATGAAAGAGACTCTGCTGATGCTGCTACCAGGAAATCGACCACCAGACGGACGAGCTTCTGACTCTAGACTGAGGTCCGTTAAAATAAAACAAGAAACCTAGTATATGGCAGGACCGTGTAACTGTGCGCTCTCCGTCATGCCTCACTTCACTTACACACATTGGACAAAATTGTTGGTACCCTTCCGTTAAAGAAAGAAAAACCCACAATGGTCACTGAAACAACTTGAAACTGACAAAAGTAATAATAAATAAAAATTACTGAAAATCAACTAATGAAAATCAGACATAGCTTTTGAATTGTGGTTCAACAGAATCATTTAAAAAAAACAAACTAATGAAACTGGCCTGGACAAAAATGACGGTACGTCTAGAAAAGATTGAAAATAATTTGACCATAGGGACATGTTAAACTAAGGTGCGTCCTGTAATTAGCATCACAGGTGTCTTCAAACTTGTAATCAGTCAGTCTGCCTATTTAAAGGGTGAAAAGTAGTCACTGGGCTGTTTGGTATCATGGTGTGTACCACACTGAACATGGACCACAGAAAGCTAAGGAGAGAGTTGTCTCAGGACATCAGAAAGAAAATTACAGACAAGCATGTTAAAGGTAAAGGCTATAAGACCATCTCCAAGCAGCTTGATGTTCTTGTGACTACAGTTGCACATATTATTCAGAAGTTTAAGGTCCACGGGACTGTAGCCAACCTCCCTGGACGCGGCCGCAAGAGGAAAATTGATGACAAATTGAAGAGACGGATAATACGAATGGTAACCAAAGAGCCCAGAACAACTTCAGAACAGAACAAGAGATTAGAGGTGAACTCCAAGGTCAAGGTACATCAGTGTCAGATCACACCATCCGTCGCTGTTTGAGCTAAAGTGGACTTAATGGAAATTCATAAAATCATAAAAAAGCGAGACTGGAATTCGCCAAAATGCATATCAACAAGCCACAAAGCTTCTGGGAGAATGTCCTTTGGACAGATGAGACAAAACTGGAGCTTTTTGGCAAGTCACATCAGCTCTATGTTCACAGACGCAAAAATGAAGCATACCAAGAAAAGAACACTACCTACTGTGAAACATGGAGGAGGCTTGGTTATGTTCTGGGGCTGCTTTGCTGCGTCTGGCACAGGGTGTCTTGAATCTGTGCAGGGTACAATGAAATCTCAAGACTATCAAGGTATTCTGGAGCGAAATGTGCTGCCCTGTGTCAGAAAGCTTGGTCTCAGTCGCAGGTCATGGGTCCTCCAACAGGATAATGACCCAAAACACACAGTTAAACACACCCAAGAATGGCTAAGAACAAAACATTGGACTATTCTGAAGTGGCCTTCTATGATCCCTGATCTAAATCCTATTGAACATCTGTGGAAGGAGCTGAAACATGCAGTCTGGAGAAGGCACCCTTCAAACCTGAGACAGCTGGAGCAGTTTGCTCACGAGGAGTGGGCCAAAATACCTGTCGACAGGTGCAGAAGTCTCATTGAGAGTTACGGACATCGCTTGATTGCAGTGATTGCCTCAAAAGGTTGTGCAACAAAATATTAAGTTAAGGGTACCATGAAGACACCTGTGATGCTAATTACAGGACACACCTTAGTTTAACATGTCCCTATGGTCAAATTATTTTCAATCTTTTCTAGACGTACCATCATTTTTGTCCAGGCCAGTTTCATTAGTTTGTTTTTTAAAATGATTCTGTTGAACCACAATTCAAAAGCAATGTCTGATTTTCATTAGTTGATTTTCAGTAAATTTTTATTTATTATTACTTTTGTCAGTTTCAAGTTATTTCAGTGACAGTTTTTCTTTCTTTAACGGAAGGGTACCAACAATTTTGTCCACGTGTGTATATGGCGCTTTTCAACCTTAACAATTCCCAAAGCGCTTTTACAGATCGGTCTCATTCACACACACATTCACACATCGATGGCGCATCGGGAGCAACTTAGGGTTCAGTGTCCTTCCCAAGGACACTTTGACATGTGAACAGGAGGAACTGGGGATCGAACCGCCAACCCTGGGATTAATGGACAACCCGCTGTTTTGTCTCTTACTCTGCCGGACAGTGTGTAACAATCATCTCCGCTTCGCAGTACGTTTTTACTTATTTACTTTATTTATCCCAGTGGGGTGAATTCAGGTGTTACAGCAGCAAGTTACAAGATAGCTGCAAGTCGAAGAGCAGAGCAGATAAACAAATCAACACAACAGAAATCCAAGCAACAGAAGGTATAGTCTCTGTGCCATTGCACTGTGACACACTGGTGAGGTATGGACTGGTTACTGACTTCTCGTGAAGTGGGAGTGAAGAAGAAGAAGAAGAAAACAGGACCATAGACATGCATACTGTGGTCCGTGCTGCATTTGAACTGGCCACCCTCCAGTTCCCAAGCCAAGTCCCTACAGACTGAGCTACTGTGAAAGTAGACTTAGGTGTAAGCTTACAGCTTATCATTTATTCATATGTCAATCATCTATTCATAATCATTTGCTTGTATACTTCTTAATATTTAGTAATTAGATGCTCATGTATTTACATTTAAGTAGTTAGTAGTTTTAGTTGAATTCTTGTCTCCAGTCTTGATACTCAGCCCAGTCTAACATGAATGCATGTTGAACAATGTGGCTCTTGTATAAGAGGTCAAAAGGTCAGCCATATGGTTGAGTATTGACCTTATTTATGACAACAAGGGCAGCGCCATTGCGTTCGTTTTGTCATCCTACTTCCGGACATTCTACTTCTAAGTGAGAGGCAAGCTAGCTAGCGATAGACGATCACCGAAAGATACGATGTCGAGCATTATATGTTCAGTTAGGGGATGCCATAACAATTGGATAAAGAGGAGAGAACTACAGCAAGAATGTTACGACCATAAAGTCAAGAGATCGGAGTG